>JADKLZ010075348.1:0-13485 GCA_021533235.1 Biomphalaria straminea | reverse complement strand
ACTTTCTGAGCACAATCATATCTTAGTAAACTTTCTGAGCACAATCACAGCTAAGCTTTCAGAGCCCAATTATATCTATAGTAAACTTTCTGAACACAGTAACATAGGTAAAAAGAAAACCTTTCTGAACACAGTCATATCAATAAAACATTTTCTTAACACAATCATTTCTATAGTTAACTTTCTGAAAACAGTCACACATATAATATATAGATATATACATATACATAGAAAGCTTTTTATGTAAACAATCATATCTATAGTTAACTTTCTGAACACATTCGTAATTATAGTAGACTTTCTGAACACAATTCTATACTATAGAAACACAAAAGCTTATGTTCATTGCAGGAGTAATTGACAAAGAGGTCGCTTAATCACATCAGATATTATTTTTAAATATAATCCACTATCACAAAAGTATTTGGGCAAAGTATCATTAGAACGTGCTAGATCAGATTCGTGTTTCTTTCAATTAGTGAATCAAAATTTGTTTTTCAAAACCACAGTCATCACTCACTGGCAAGATGACGCAATTATCACGCAAACAAATGAAGTATGAACTGAAAGAATTTGACCATAGTATTGCTAGATGTTAGGACAGAAAGACCAAATAATATCATAGCTAGCATCAGGTCGTAGGTCTAATACAATTTATACAATATGTTTCTTGAACCAGACGTATTGAAGTGCCTGTTGTACATACGAATGAGTAAGTAATATAAAAACACAGATCAATAGTGTAGATGTTTTGTTTTTGAACACAAGTCTTCTTCAAAATAGTTGACCAAGATTTACTTATTTAATGTTTTCTAAATTAAGTAAACTAGAGTAAACTTTATTTCTAAGCAAACCTTTTTACTTCAACAGCATACACACATACACACACAGATAGATATACAGACATAAATAAAACCCAAGCACATATTATCTTACTCTTTCTCTCTCTGAATGTAAATGTATATATTCTATCCGATCATTTCACTTAGCCTACCAGATTATTCAGCTCAAGTTATACTGTTGCCCGAGTCTGATTGACCCCATCAATGGTAACGTATCCTTGACCTTGTTTGCCGAAATTACCCTCTGAGATATCGTGTCCTTCACCTCTCAACTTGTTAGATCACTTAGTTCAGAGGTCACGATGCCTACAAGTATTCAGAGTAGGATTGAAGGAAGGACAAATGTGGCTACTACCCCGGTGGATGCACAAGAGAAAGGCCACACAATAGAGATTAAAAACAATCAAATTTTAACGACTAATAAATAACACTGTCGCAGTTAGGAAGTGTCCGCGCGTAGCGTGCTCGTAATATATAGGGACCTGCACACATGTCCTGCCTAAAATAGAATAATATTGCTAAGATATGACAGCATTTTTTTAAAACTAGCAGACAAATTTGAGCATACACTTTTAAGATCAAGCGTATAGTTTTGTATATATATATATAAAGAACTTAAGACCACATTATATAAAATACAGGGGCGGACTGGCTATATGGGCAAACGGGCAAATGCCCAGTGGGCCGGTCTGGTCGCGACCAAAGAAAAAAAAAATTCAATGCAGGCAAATTAAAAAAAAAAGGCCCGAACACGTCACGTTTTCTTGTTGTTTTTTGTTTGTTTTGCTTTTTATTATTATTACAATTAATTTTGTTTGAAATTCAACAAGAATACACCGTAAGTACCATCATTTGCGAAACGTTAGACCCGTATGCACGAGCGGCATGGGCTTCAAGACTGCTTTGATGTCTCCGAGGTTGTGTTTTGGCTCATCATGTTGATGGTCGGCTAGTTTTAGATCTATATTGTAAATAATGGTTCATGGTATATTCATATACAAATTATGCAATTCTACGAATGCATACATCCAGTTTTCTATGTGTTATAAAAATCTTTATATTTTGTAGAGATTTAGGCTTACACCTATCATATAACACATGGTCGTAGCCGGGATGGGAGGGGTTCAAACCATCAATTGCTCCCAGACCTCATTGTCTGAAGAGAAACTTTACTTACTGCCCCAGTGCAGCCAACTTATGCAAACTACAATCACAAAATTTCATGAGCGTAGCCAAAATGGGTTTTGTGGTTTCCCTCCCCCTCCAGTACAAAAACTAAATCATTTTACCATTTTCTACCAGTCGCTGGACTCAAGTGAATAACAGATTTGGTTTTGAATTTTTTTTAACGGAAGAGTAGCAGTCTAATTGCACTGTTGATATCTCAGAATATGCATTATTTAAAGCTTAAAATAACAGAAATAGTGCTTGGCTCCGGGGTTTCGCCCCGGGCCCCACTGGGTGAGCTCGCACCCCTTCCCCGGACTCCCTAGCTGTCCCTTGGCGGTGTGTACTGTCTAGAGCAGTGATGCTCGAAATACGGCCAGCTGGCCAGATTCTGACCGCTACGTGGTTCCATTCGGTCTCGAAAATGTCGGCACAAAGTGTAAATACTATTTGCAAACGAAACAAAAAGGTTGAAAAAATGAATCGTATCTGTACCTACTTTTGGGCCCTCATTTCTCTGGTGGATTGGTATCATGATCTTTAACATTTGTGTGTTTATGAATTGGAACTCTAAATGTAGAATCTACCAGGAAAAGGGAACCTACCGTTACTTTTTTTTTTTTGTTGAACATGATAATAAAACAACATATTAATTTTTATAAAGAAAGAATGGCTGTCTAATAAAACAACATAAAAACGGCATTATAAAATAAATATAGCGTTGTTCTTAGTTTTTGTCACGAATAGAGGGAGGATTCGTGGAATTTTTTACCAAAAAGAGACCACAAAATGAGTCGTTGTTAAAACTACTTACACTGTTACACATTGTAATTAGAGTAATATGGTTATTTTTTGACGCGTAAAAATATATAATAGTCTAAAAACATATTAATTAAGTATTTCACTCATTTGTTTCTACCTAAAGTTTCAGAACAATTTCATTTTGTTTTTGTAACTTTTCGGTCATGTGGCCCGCAAGACATTGAGAAGTGGGGTAAAAATCCCCCCCACCGAAAAATATGACATGCCATTTGTGGGCCGGTTTATATGGTTATGCCCGGGCCGATTTTGATACCCAGTCCGCCCCTGTAGCCTATATATATATTTATGGAGAACATTTTATCTATTTAAATTGAATTAGCATGAGCTGATGTATGATCAGTAATGACCTTGAATTGACCAAATCATATCATCATATATCATAGAATAGTACTGTTCCACGGTATCCACTCTTATTATACATGTTAAAATGCTCTTCTGCCAATGTGTGAGCATTTGAGCATTTTCATCTATCAAAAAAATAGAAACATTTGCAATACAATGTAGTAACACTGGTACACGGACACATATACTCATCACATTCACATGTAATATTGCACCATTTTAATTTTAAATATTATCTATATTACAACAGTAACAATAAATAATAATATAAATACAATAATCTGCAATCAACATAATATACAAATCAATGTCTAATGACTCCATGAATTTAAAGGAATAAACTTTCACTAATGATTCAGACACAAATAAAACATAATGGAAAACATTGTATTTAATGTTACAAACATCCAGTATTTAAATGCTGTCATTGAGAAATGTTAGTAGCAGGGGTTCTCAATCAATCGTCTTTCGGTCCCTGTAGAATTGAAAATGGAGGTTGGAATAGCTTCAACTATTCAGCTTAAATGACTCTTCTTAGAGCTTTATCACATTTGATCCATTAATTGATCAGAACGTAAGCTATTAAGCAGACATCTCTAATTCAATAAGGGCTCTTAATTAACTAACTCTTTGACGGGAGTTTCATTTCATGTTCAAGGTCAGAGCCTGTTGATGACTAGTAGAGTCAAGTAGAATAAAGATAGTCTTATCAGTAGCTAGACCTAGATAAAGAATGCAGAATATAGCGAGGAGACGCAGGTCAAGAAAAACCTTACAAAAAAATCATACTTCCAATCTAGATCAAGTTGGCATTAATAGAATCAAAAAGTTGTATTGGGGGTTGTAAAAAACATTATTTTTGCTACTTAGAATTAGTTAAAATACATTTAAACTTAGAGTTTTGAGCTGCAGGTGAGTCAGTTAGTAGAATAACTTAACCATGTAATTAATGTTAAGAACTCATTGTCAACTTTCGATCAAGCCTTCAGCAGTCTGCTCTGAGAGGATGAGTTTCTTTTCCCACAGTTACACATCAACTTCACTAGGAATGGGAGAAGAGGTAGACGGGAGGTGAGAGGAAGGAGGAGTAGACTGTCACGTCAGCAACCGGTGTACCAGAAGTATAAAGAGGATGTAAGCCGTGTGAGTACTGGCGAATTGGACACTCAACACGGCACTGGACTCTGGGGGCACCGTCATCGAGCCAGCTGGGAACAGACAAAACACAAGCAAGATTATTCGTTTTAGAATCCGAATGCAGTTATAGTGGATAGTGTTGTATCTATATATATTTTAATAACAAACTTTATATGACTGTTTTTAAATTCAACGTTAATATATCTACAAATAGATTTAAACCAAACTGAAGAAAAGTGAAACAATTTATCATAGAATATCTCTTGTTGCTTTTCATTGAATCTTTTACTCTCAAAGTGGCACAAAGAACTTTTCAATCAACAGGGCAACATTTAAACATATCAGTTCGATTTCAACAGATGTGTCAAGGATTGAAAAAGAAGTTTTATTACAGTGTAGGTATGAATAAAATGTTTATATTGTATTTGTTTACTCTGGTCTATACTTTAAAGATCGAAATTTAAGAATTAGATTCAAAAGTGGTCTGTTCTTTCTTCTAGCATTAGAGACTTTGCTTACTGCTTTAACTATTAGATTCTAGGAGTAGAACAAACAATTAGATCTACCTCGTTTAACGTTGTTTGATCCACCTGCAAATGAAGAAAGAAAGAAAAATGTTTATTACCCTCGAGGCTCAGAGACAGAAAAATTGGTTGAAAGCACGTGATAAGCAAATACTATCAGCCTATTAAAATGACCTTAGCCTAAATACTTTCCACACCTACCTGTTAATACGCTGACGTGGGCTGACGTCATTAGTGTTTCGTCATGAAACCTACAGGTGTAAATACCTGAATCGTCATGCCGAGCACTCTGAATCCTGAGATGACTGCTCACTTGATCTCTGGGAGAGAAAACAAAATGTCTGTACAAATAGCGGCTTCATTTGTTCATTCCGAACTGAACTGGAACCTTAGAAAGACATACAGCACTCGTGTAAATTCAATAAGCTCAAGTTTGCACAGCCTTCTAAACGTCTTGATCAGAGACAGAGACCGAGTTGGGTCAAGTTGACCATCTTAGATTAAGTTATTCGCTAATAGCCCAATGCTGATCTATCCCAAGCTACAAAGAGTGTTAACATTGGTTCAATTAAATATCGCCAGGAAGTGTTATATCGCAAGGTCGACTGTGTGCAGGTCGAGTGTGTATTTCTTGTTTGTTTTTGTTTGGATTGAATGACTAGAACTAAGGTTTACAAACTTCATTTGTTTTTGTGATCCGTCCTCTGTTAAGCCCGTCTGTCACGTTTATCTCTCAATATGTGAAACAGTTTGAAATAAGTGTGATTCTTACTTTAGTTCTTCTGAAGGGGAGACTCTTTATTATTAACTCTTTCTTTCCTAACTGACGATACCAACGTTGATTCTACCAAAATAAGGTAAATAATTACGGAGGGAAAGAGTTAAAATGAGCAAACCAATGGTTTCTACATGTAGGATACAACGATGTACAAATACAACTTTGAAAGAAGATATAATATAAAGTTTTGGTTCTATGAACTGGAATTAGTCAAACTAGTTTGTCTCCTGACACATATTTACACACACACACACAACAGTATTTAAAAAGTTGTTCGAGTTTATCCCCAACTGTGTAATTACTATGCACGGGAGCTTGAGTAAGTACTATTGATCCGCAGGGAGCCAACCACGAGTTTGTGTGCATAACAGACCTTTTTTTCCTCTTGTTTTGAAATATGTCATGATTTATTTTTCTTTGATGCTTTTAGAATTATTATCGAAATGGATAGTTTTTTTTTTATTCCTTTCTAAAATAAAAAAAAAAAAATAAACAAGATGGCTGAAAGTAGTTTTGAACCCTATTAGCATTGTAAGAGGCCAACGTGCTATAAACTTGGCCACTTAATATTAAGACCAGAAACAATCCAGAGATTATAGAAGAACACGTGAGTGGCAAGGGCTCTGGCAAAATTATAAGAAAAAGTGTTTGGAATGGAGCATCCAGTACTGGTATTACTTTATATTGACGTGTTCAATGTACGGCTTATAACTGACATATTTGTATGCTAACAACGTCCCAAGGAGTTGATTGTGAAGCCAGATTCCACGTTTAAGTACTCAGACATACTGAAGACTGGAGTTCATTATTCAGTTTATTTACATTTCAGTATCTTGATAAGAACACATTTGCATATTGGAGTCTTCTTCTAGGTTTTCTAGTTTAAGAATCAGTCCTCCACATGAACGTAACCCAGAGCTAACAAGGAAACTAAATGACCAGATCAACTGAAATTCGTGCCCTACATTACAAAACAATTTGCTGTCAGAAGAATGCTAAATGAATCTAAAGGAAATGTATCAGTTTGTTTTGATTTTCTGTGTGAACAGGTCTTTGATAAACATTGATGAGCTACACTATATTTTACAATACTTTGTTTTCTTCATGCAATGCCTACACTCAATGAATGTGCAATGAACATTATGCAGCATCGTTATTCTTTTCAACACTATTGCACTAATATAGTTATGTATTACAATCATAATTTCGGAAAAGTGAGTTAACATAAAGGCACATTCATCGTTTCATATGCTAGGGCAAATTTGTACAAATGCTCTTTCTTCCCTAGTGCTATTAGAGCATGGAATAGGTTGCCCGAGCAAGCCAGGAAAACCAGTGACTTGGCAGAATTTAAGTCATTAGTTAATATGTCTGACTAGATGCATGACGCGTAGGACATACTCATCTTCTTTTTTTGAAGAAACGTCCTTAGTTTATAAGATAAGATAAGAAGTTACTTCTATTTATGTGTACACAAGCAAATGAATTTCAAAACAAATTAAACTAAAACCATAACTACTTCGTGCGTGCTTATTAAATATTTACACCCCATTAACACTGACATGAACTCCCCAAGCAATTATCGTAATTATTGTGTAATCTAGGTCAGTCATTAGTGCCAACTAGAAGTTTCCTGATTTTATTGAACCCTATCGAGACGTTGAATCTTCCATGGCTCACGCGAACATTTGACACAATTGGCGTGCAATTGTTTGGGCGGGTCACAACAGCCTTATCTACATTGAGGGGGAAACAAGTCAGTCAAAAGGAGGAATTGAAAACAAATGGTAAAACTTAATGTTTATATTGAAAGTGTTGACCCACATGGAGGAGTCGATCCGGCATATATTGGTAGGCTGTGTCTCTCTGAGGTCTTATGCACAGAAACGTTTCACTTTAGATAAGTGGTTCCCAAACTTTTTTGTCTCGTGGACCCTTTGACATGTTTTGTGGTTTTCCGTGGGCCCCCTGTTATATTGAATTCATTAATTTCAAGTTACACATTTTGTTTAAATAATTTCCAACCAGTGACATGAGGAGTGAAAAAGTAATTTAAAACTACATTTTAAGTAGAATCAATTTTTTTACAATAAATTTATTAACAAAATTGAAATTCAAACCCATTATGTAACAGTTAATATGTATCGTTAACCAGTGTCGTAGCTAGAATATATGATGCCTGGTGCGGGTCCTCATCTTGATGCCCCCTCCCCCCCAAAAAAAAATAAATAAATAAATAAAAAACCTAAATAATTACTATGCAAAACCTTACTTTTTTGTTAAAAATAATATGTATTCATTAATCAAATATTGTTAATTCAAACAAATCACTTCTACATAAACATACTACATATGAATTTTACGCGCTTTCTTGCTGGCAAAAGTATCAATAATTTTATCGATATCAATTTTTTTCCACAAGCTTTTGTTCAATGGAGAAAATGGACAAATTAGTGAGTCGTAAATTTTTCATCGTTGATCGCAAGTAATTCTTTATCAGTTTAAGTTTGGAAAAACTTGCATATAGCAACGCTTACCACAATAGTAAAATATATACGAATCATGATGACGATATTCGGAATTGAATCATCAAGCTGATATTTTTTTTATAAAATTCAAGAGCTCAACAGGTCCTTGTTTTGGAAGTTTTGAGGCTTCTGATGAAACTGTGACAAACCGTTGAAGCCTCTTTCGCTGCAGTAGAAAATCGTTTTTATTGATTTCGACCTGAGCATTTAATATCTGGGAAGGCGACAAAAATTCATATCTATCTGCTACATCATGAAGTTTCTCGAATCGGGTAATTATTTCTTGAAATATTTCTATATTTCTTCCAAGGTAGAATAAATTTCCTTTCGTAGCTCTTCTTTGTGTGTAAGTACAGAGTCGTCACTTTTCTTACCCGGCATCTTTTTCTTATGGCCAATACGTTTTTGAGGTATCTGAGCTCACGCTTTCGGCAATGGTAATGCTGGCTTCAGCGATGTCCTCTCGATTACTACTTTAAAATGTCTCTGTTTTTTAGTTTGAGTGAACATTCTCGAATAGTGTTTTTGAAGCTAGACTTGCGCATAAATAATTTCAGTTAATACAGGAGCCCAAAAATCCAAGATAGGTGAGAAAATTAAAAGACTGAATAGCAACTAATAATCCACCTGCTTCAGATCTAGTCGATGAATTTTCATCTCTTCTAGTTATTGTCTCCAGTTTCTATAATTTCAGAAAAAGTATCCCTAACCATTTTGACGGCTTCTCCCCTGGTGCTCCAGCGGGTCTCAACTAAACGTTTAAGGCTAGTTCCGGTTATTTTGATAAGGATATCCCAGCGGTGTGTTGAAGTTGAGAAAAAGGTCCAGTGTACCAAAAACATGTTACCGAATTGACTTCAGCTTCAGCAGTTCGAATTCCTGCTAAATTAAGAGAATTCTTAGAACAGGAAATGAATAGTGCTTTGGGATTGACTTCTATAATACGTTTTTGGACACCGTAGTTTTGACCTTTCATGACCGTAGCATTATCATAACCTTGACCCCTGCAGTCCATTATGTCTAAGCCATCCGAACGCAGTTTCTCTAGAATCATCTCAGCGATTCCAGCAACATACTTGTCCTTTGTGTCGATGAAGTAAATAAAAGACTCACGAACCTGTACCCAGACATTATCCATGACAACGTACCGTAAAATTTGGGAAGTTTGATCCAGCTTGATATGTCAGGTGTACTGTCAAAAATAATAGAGAAATATTTGGCTTGTTTTACTTGCTGTATGATTTGTTTTTTTAACGTGATCCCCCAATATTGTAATAAATTCATTTTGTATTTGTGGAGACAGTGTATGTATTCGGTCTGGAACAAAGCTTAGTTCGAAGCACATTCTCCCTCAAGAGTGGATTGTACTTTGATAGTAATTTTACCAACTTGATCTAGCCCTTCCAACACTTCTTCAGCTCGCTCGCGATGCCCACGAAGTGCCAGATTTTGCTTTGAGAAAAAACGAATGATGTCCAAGATTCTCTTCAGGTAGTCTCTCCAGGTTTTCATCTCTTGTATAATCAAATCTTGGGCCTTGTTGTCAATACTGTTCCCTACTCTCAGGCGAACTTCAAGTTTCCTCCAAGCAAGCGATGACTGAATGTGAGCTCTGCTGGTCTCATGTTTTTCTATTTTCTTGGATAATCTCCAACACTCATTGAATCCATCTTTGGATTTAAATAAAGATTTGGTACTTGATCTTGTTGAGAAGAGTATGAAGGGGAAACAAAATAAAAATTCTCTTTATGGCGAATAACACGTCCACTTTCTAATAACTTTCTCGCCGTTTGACATTTGCTGGAAAAACCAAGCCTTTGAAAGCTTTCTAGCTTTTCCTCTTGCTGATTCTTGATGTCTATACACCTCACCTGTGGTTTTGAAGTATTTTCTTCTTTTTCATCGTTCAGGATGTCGGCCTCATCATTTTTTTTTTCTGGATTTAATGATAACCGTTAAGGAGATGAAACAAAATAGCGATAAGACTAGTTTATAAATCGTTAGTTCATGTTTAAAATACAGTAGTTTGTTTTTTTCTTATCCATACAATTAGTCGTTTTTACTGAAAAGCTCACAGAGATGGGAAATTAATTCATACTGGGGGATTTTGGGGCCCCTCTCTACTTGGTGCTCTGTGCGGCCCGCACCACCCGCACATTGGTAGCTACGCCACTGTCGTTAACTATCGCTAAACACATTAGAAATTTTTTGTTTTTAAAGGTTTGCAAGCTTCACTTCCATTGCTACGGTTTAGATTTTCTTTTTGTCGTCTGCGTTTGTCCTCGGCGGCAGATTTTCTTTTGGTCTCAAATGTGTATGACCTCCAGCTGTCTCGTTCCGACGCCGCATGCAGCCAGGTGCTCTCTTCTATGTCAGCCAAGGAGATTTGACGCCTAAGCTGGTCTTTGAAGCGTTTCCGTGGGGCGCCTCTGTTACGTCGACCACCTTTTAGTAAAAGGTTTCACAAAGAGCTGTTTTTCGTGGATTTCTTGAGCCATAATAATTTCAATAAAACAAAATAAATTTTGCGAGATATTTTAAGACACAGCAAACCATTATATTTTCCTTAACATTTGAAAGCCAATATGTTGTCAATTGTAGATCTTTTCTCAACTTTATCATGGAGTGTTCAATAGTTTTTCAAATCTTATCAGGGTGGCTTTGTCTACAACGATCCTCCAGCTTAGGTGGGTCCATGGTGTCATTACATAAAATGTTGTTAAATAGGCAATATAAGTTCGACGAGAAAAGAAGATTTTTTTTTATAGAAAATTAACACCATCGTTTATTTTATATTTAGATTCAGCCATGTTAAATATTAGTTATGTCTAGACAAAATTAAGCTATTTAAATGAGGTATTAAAATTTAAAATATGTTTTTCATTTCAATAATACTATAAAAATTTAGTGGCCTAGCTATAATAAAGTATAAATAGTGTATTTGTATGATATAATAGGTGATTCATTAATGTGAGATTTATATTAAACTCAATTTCTTCTTAAATGAGATCCACTCTCGTGGATCCCCATTTGCATGTCATAGACATCCATTTCTTTTTTTCACTTTCGTGGACCCCTTGGAAGTCCTCGCGGACCCCCTGGGGGTCCATAAGGACCACTTTGGGAATCACTGCTTTAGATCATTAGATACATCTAATGTAACAGAGAAACAGTAATAAAATAGACGCACTTAAAACTGGACAAGATTTAGGGTTTTAGATGGAAGGTTGTTTTTTTATAAATGACCTTTAGTATCATTGACATCACACGTCACGTTAAATATCATGAAATAACAAACACGTGTAACTAATCATCAGGAAGTAATCATATAATCATTATGCAACTAATTCTCATGCTCATACAGACTTCTGCCTCTAATTATCATGCTCTTACAGACTTCTGCCTCTAATTATCATGCTCTTACAGACTTCTGCATCTAATTCTCATGTAATTACAGACTTCTGCCTCTAATTACTATGCACTTACAGACTTCTGCCTCTAATTATCATGCTCTTACATACTTCTGCCTCTAATTCTCATGTAATTACAGACTTCTGCATCTATTTCTGATGCAATTACAACTTCTGCACCAATACCAATTTCTCTTTGTTTTCTGAAGTATTAGAATAGTCACTCCCGGTGGTACGTAATGCATGTCTAAGATTTGAAAGGCCATTTATCAATCTGAGAATGGTAATCTCCATCGCAGTTCATTCTTCTAAATTTAAAATTAAGAAATATTATGTATTAATATGGTAGATGCCACAAATATAAATCACATAACTCTTTGAGTTATTGAAAGAATCTAGTTTTCTTTCCAATTCTCGAACATGTAAAGGCTTTTAATAAATGTTCCTGGAAATTATATTGATCTGTAGAAAGGGAGTCCGAAACAGCAAAATCCTTAATTTTATGAAAAACGTGGTCCTGTTTTTGATTGGAATCTTGATTTCGATCCTTGATTTATTCCGTAACACTCTTGCTGGTTCATCATGAGTGGCCTCTCTTGGGAAATATGGAGAGCGGAAATGAAAGAGGTTCAGTTAAATTGGGTGCGCATGTTTTCCAGTCACGTGGAGGCACTGTCCGGTGGCAGACATCTTTAAATTTAAATATAATTTTAGTTTGTGCTCGTTATTTTGCCATCTCACTTCCCGCCATTGTGTGTCTATGTGTGTCTGAGTGTGTCTTTGTGTGTCTATGTGTGCTTTAATGTTTGTCTGTGTGTACTTTTTCATATTTATTTATTTATTTTAATAGAGTTTATTTTGTTACGTGAATGTCTAAAGACTAAAAAGATAAACGACAATCAAACGAAACCATAACTCAGTTATCGCATAATATCGGTACACTACGGCTGACTACGTTATGATTTATTTTTTAGACATTGAATTATTCTATTAATAAGCTTATAAATCTAGACTTAAAAGACAATGCGCAAAATCTTTCCAGAACATTAAGTTGTTTTGCTCTTGAATCATTATTGCTTTACATTCGGAAATTTCCGAACGCAATAGTCCTTTTAAGAAAGCGATAGTCCTTTCAAAACCGATGTTGGCTCTAGATCTAAGTCTAGTGCTCAAGCCAAATTAACATTTATTTATTTATTACTTTGAAAAATTATATCGGTTAAACTAGAGTTTTCCCCCCGTGGGCGATTAGCTTTCTTTTCTCAGTGTTACACATCAACTGTTCAAATTCTGGGAAAATCGTTAGAGCCGTTTTTGAGAACAGCGTTCATGCAGGTTCCTGGTTGCTAAAAGTTCCAGGAAGTTCTGACCTGAACAGAAGTATTGCAAAAAAGTCCAAGTCGTCAACAGGATTCAAACTCAAAATCCTCATTTTAGAAGCTTTAGAGCTTTTTTTTCTGCCACACGCCCATGGGTTGAAGGACAAAAGAAACAATAACAACAACAAAACTCTTTCACAGTGCCCATGGGTTGAAGGACAACAACAAAAAAGAACATAAACATATTTGTTGAAAACATAGATTTAAATGTCCTAACATCGACTGAGAAGAAACACAGCTGTTTTTAAGTGGATCATGTTGAGTATGTTCACCCTTCAATCTTTATTTTATAAGCTTCGTTTTCAGCTTCCATTAGACGTCACCAGAGATAGAGACCAGATGTAGTGTATTTATAATACATTACCCCAGTTAGAGACCAGATAGATGTAGTGTATTTATTATACATCACCCCAATTAGAGACCAGATAGATGTAGTGCATAGATTATACATCACCATATTTAGAGACCAGATGTAGTGTATTTATAATACATTACCCCAGTTAGAGACCAGATAGATGTAGTGTATTTATAATACATTACCCCAGTTAGAGACTAG
>JADKLZ010075346.1:0-12447 GCA_021533235.1 Biomphalaria straminea | reverse complement strand
TTCAATACAGACTTAGATCAGTCGTTCAATACAGACTTAGATCAGTCTTAGAATGCAGACTTATAATACTTTCGATACAAACTTATGGCAATCGTTTAATGCAAATCCTAGAACTTTTTTTAGGCGGCTTTTTCTAAGTGTTTCACTAATTTTCCGTAGAAATCATCCCTAAACAAAAATGAGACTTTTGGAATTGTGGAATTGTCATATTGAACGTAATGAGAGACAATATTTTTTTCTTTAGTGGGACATATAACTACAAGAGACACAACTATGGTTCTAACGCGTTCAAATCATAACTATCACGTGTTCTTGTACAGCAGAACCATGAACATCAAGTATGCACTATAGTTTTTTTTTAATAAATCCTGAACTATTTCTTTCAGCATGACCTCTACAACAACCGACCTCTCTTTGCTCACTTTTTGGACGGCGGCTCAACAGTGGGCAACAAGGAGGATTTGATCGATGCAGCACGTGAAGGCAAAGAGATCAGGGCCCTAATGACGGACAGAGGATACGCCTTCCCATTCCAGGTAACTCTACTGAAATCTTTTTTTTTTCACCCATGTCTTTGCTGAAAATATTTACTTGTGTGCAATTAGGGAACTCAACTTTTCATCGGTGGGGGGACTTTTTTTTCCGCGGATTAGGACATTTGTACGCACTTTAATAGCAGTTAATTACACATTAGTGGTTCGTTCTTACTTTCAATCCACTTGCATCTGGCAATAATTCTGTGTTTATTTCGTGATTTTTCTAACTAACCATTTTCGTCCCTGTTGTAGTATTTTTTTCCGTCGACTTTAACAAGGCTGTAAATAGGGATCATTTTAGTTGCATTTTAGTTGATTTTATTACACTAGAAATATCTCTAGCTCCGTTTTGTTTCTTTTTTATGCAAGAGTCGACCAAGCTATAGTTCCATCACATTTTTCTTGGAATGTTTGCAAGTTTTGTTGTCTTTTGTGCTCTTCCGGGGTATGGGTATAAAGATAGAATAATGGACCAGTCTACTTCATAGGGAAGAAATATAGAGATTTGGTTTGATCTAGTTTGGAACTTCGCACTTCTATTAATGCTTTTGTCTTTTCTTTAAATTCTTCGCTATTTTCATGTCCAATTATGTTCTTGTATTTTACAAATGTGTGTTATATTATCTTCAACTAAATAATTTATTATTCTCTCCAGGTTGTCGCTTGGTCTGATGCTGATGGTCGAGTGTGTGGTCAAAGCAATAAACATCTCTCTCAGAAGTACAGCGGCAGTGATATCGTCTTCAACACGCAGACACCTTACATGTGGTTCTCCTCCTGGTCAACAACTGGCCGCAGGGACAGCTCCAGGTGGGCAGTAGGAGGAGTCACCAACAGAGGAAGGGGCTCAGATTATGTCTCCCTGAAGTGGTTCGCGGACCCGTGCTGGCGCCACGTCTTCACCCATGACAACAGCGGGAACCAGTTGAGAGGATCCAGAGAATCCCTTGTGGCGGCTATCAGGGACGGTCACCGAGTCCGCGTGGTGGTAGACAACAGGGCGATGGAGGCGTCTTTCCTTCGTGTTAAAAACAACCACGTCAGCGCCTACTTCCTGGACGAGCTCTCCACAAAAGGAGGTCGAGGATTCGATCAGTTCGACTTCACCACGGACACTTACTTTAAGTTTTCTACCGCGCACACCACCGGAACGTTCCGGCAGTACGGCCACTTTGTCCGGAACACGTCCACCACCGTCAGCCCCAGCATGACCAAGCAGAAGATCTCGTGGATGATTGACGTCAAACCGTGGGAGACGATCCTCAAGGTCAACGAAAAGGGCGTGGTCATCTGGGGTCAAAAGATCAACGTGAAAAACGCCGTCTTAAAATCCGCTTCCATACGCATGTCCATCGAGTTTGACTCCACCAGTGGCACCCTCTACCTGGGCGCCGACAACACCAAAGTCGGCAGCGCCGCCACAGACGAAGAGAGCGTGTCCCAGAGCGTCCGCGTCATGGGTGACAGGCCCATTGGCAGCTACGAGTTCGAACTGTCCCCTGTTCCTTTCTGGGTCTTCCTGGTCATCCCCACTACAGGCAATGTCCATCTGTCCGGCTGGCAAATGGGCAGACACCATCGCTTCTTTCACCGCAGTGTGCCGGCTAGTGTGGTATGGTTCGCGAACTTGTAGAAGATTTCGCTTCTTGGACTGGGAGGCTCTGTTACTCTTGAGCACGCCTATCTTCAATGTGTAATGAACTCATTTTCATCTATTTATAGAACTTACTTTCGGGGTTTTCCCATTTAAAGTAGGTTACGTGATTTTAAGACGAAGTATATTATCAACATAATATCAGCTCATTACACGTAAACCATTATCGTAAGAAGAGATAGGCATATTGGTATGGTTGTTATGACATATAGTGTACATTTGTTTGTTTTAGATAATTATTTGGGTTTATTCTTTAATAATTATTTTTGTTCTATTTTTTTTATATTATGCATTGCTATGGCAGACATTTTAGAATTATAATCCCTTTCAATGATTTGGGATCATATGGGATCTTCAAGAATGATTAGTTTTAGAATAAAGAAACATTGTATAGGTTATGTTGCATTTATTCTTATTCCAACATAGAATCTAACTCGTTATGAAAAAAATCAATGTCAGAAAGAAATAAAACAATCAATGTTCACATTTAAATATGATTCCTTCACATTATTTAAAATGCCGTTTGTAAAGAAATCAATTTATAATCACTAGATTATCTGGTTATATGAGACTAACCAATCATTTTATTAACAAAGATTAACAAAATAATATAGTTTGTGGGAATGTTTATATTTTTTTTTAAGAATTCAAGAAAATAATGAAAAAAATAAAAATACTTTTTTTTTCTTATTTCACCAAAGCATTTAATAATGTTTTTTTTTTATCTTGTTCAAACGTTTGCAAACCACGTGATTGTTGCTTCGTCTGCAATTTCTTCGTACCGGAAATCGTCTGTGCCATACATCCAAGCGGTCATGCGCAGTGATCCTTTTGATGAAACCAGAAGGTACCAATGGTAGATTAACTTCTGAAGCTCGTATTCGTAAGGTACTTTAGATTTGACGTCACTTAGGTGGTCCAGGGCTTGCGCGTAAATGGTCTCCGTTAGCAGATCGACTCTTACATTATTAGCCTAATGAGGACAATAAATTAGGTGTCTTAAAAAAGGGTAGCTATCTTTATAAATGTATAAATAGATTCAAGCAGTGAAACAAAACGCACTGATATTTCATGTGCACAGGTCTTCGAATTCAAAAGACTTTCAGACTAACTACAATTGCTAGTAGTGAATAGTAGCAGTAAGCATATTTTAGTTGAAAAACAAAAGAGTTCGCTTTGAGAGAAGCAAAAAGTAATCGTTTTTAATATTTTGAACACAAAACAGGCGACGGTAAAATCGAGTTTCAATAACACTTTTAGCTAAAATGTGACAGACGGGCGGGTTTTTTTTTTGGGGGGGGGGGGGCCACTAAAATCGCAGGGAAGTCTCGTCTTTCTAGTCTTAGGTACACCCAGATGAATCACCTTTTCCACCATATATTTAGTTTAAAGCTTAGATTTTGTTTGTTTGCTTGCTTGCTAGCTCGCATGGTGTTTTCTTTCGGCTGCTTTCATAAACCAAGACTAGAAGAGTACAGAGACCTTCACCTAGGATGGTATTATTAGGAGACAGCAATCGCAGAAAGTTAGGTCTGGACAAGACACTCTACAATGTGCGATATTTTCAAAACGTATGTAACAACTGAAGATTGAATTTTTAATTCCGAAAATGTGATCAAAGGGTAAAGCATTGTGGGCTGTTGAACAGTCCGTCAAAAAGAGAAGAGGATCTAATTTACCTGGGTATAAAATTTCAAAAAGATTAGAGGATCTAATTTACCTGGGTATAAAAGGAACCTGCCAATGGATCCAGCTCAATGTTCAGCCGGATCGATGCTCCGCCCATGATGGCCGCCTGCAGATCGAACTCGGATCCTACGACAGCGTCCCCTGGTGGTTCAACAGTTTTAAGAACCGCTGACCATGGCCTTGTGTCAATCATCCATTCAATCGTTTTCTTGTCATTTGAATACTATTTGAAATATTCAAGAAATTGTGTATCCTCAGAGCTAACTAAATCAATATAATCAAACAATTACTTTACGAAAATCATCAGAAGAGATATAGTTGATAAGTTGATAGAAGCTTTAAAAAAAAAAAGAGAAAAAAAAATTACCTTACGTTCTGTGCTTCCAACTAGATAGTCATAGGTGTGGACTCTGCCTGTAGTGTGTACAACACTTATTCGGACACGTGTGTCATTCTGAATGAACCTGTCACACACACACACACACACACACACATACACACAGGTTCGAAAAAAAAAACAATACATAGGTTAATATCAGTGCATAACAGATACCAATTATTAATATAATATATATATACTTATTTATTTATTTATTTACATGCATGTCATGAGAATGAGACAGGCTTTTAAGATCTATGGTTTTATTATTATTGGTTTTAAGATGAAAAATAGTCGTTCTATTCTAATAACCAGGGCCGGCGTTAGGTAATTGAAGTTCTCAAATCAAAAAGAAAAGCAAAAAATTAAGTCTTAAAAATGCACAATAATTTCAAAACCTTCCTGTATCTAGATCGATATCTATATAAACAAGGTTACAAAGACAGTTTGTGTGGAAACACAAACTTAAAATCGGCCCCCGAAGTGATCCACCCAGGCAGGTTTCAATATTTTCAGAAAGAACATCCGAATGAAATTATATCAAAGACAAATGACAGATAAGAATGCAGATAGAAGGTTATGTAGTGCCCTAGCGGTCCAGCAGATCAAAGGATAAGTGTAGATGAAAATTAAGTTACATGTGAATCTGGACCGACTGATGTATTATAATTGATTTTATATGTATATTTATATATATATATATATAATTGATTCGCTAATTGAATTTTTTATTCCTTAAATAGCAAATACTTTTATCTTGCAGCAAAAGTAAACTTGAAATTAAATGAAATTTATAACATTATTAATTGTCTTAAATTAGGTTTGATTTATAATGCATACTAATTAGGTTTTTCTCTAGAAAAAACTGCTTGCATAAATGATTTTAAAAAAATTAGATTTTAAGCTTTTAGAAAAAAAAAAAGTTGCCGTTGCATCAGAACTTTGAATGATCTATATTATCGTGATGCCAGATTTTCATTTTCTTTTCTACTTTCTGAGCACTAAACGGGACGGACGGACAGACAGACAGATGGACAGACAGGCCACAAAAAACTAATAGCGTCTTTTCCCCTTTCGGGGGCCGCTAAAAAAAAGTATCTTCTATCTTATCTTATACAATACAGACGTTACTTGAAAAAAGAAGATGATTACGTCCTATGCGTCATGCATTCGGTCATACATATTAACCAATGACTTTAATTCTGCTAAGTCACTGGTTTTTCTGGCTAGCTCAGGCCATCCATTCCATGCTCGAATAGCGCTAGGGAAGAGGGAGCTTTGTACAAATTTGTCCTAGCATATGGGACTAGGAATGTTAAATTTATAAAACGCTAACAGCACTAATGTGATTCATGATGAATTTTTTCGCGACAAAAATTATTTGAGTCCTTTGCCAAAAAATTGAATGACAAGAATTTGAACTGGAGGGCTGAAGGCTCCTCAAACCTCCTGGAGTGGATATTTGAACCACTGTGCCAGGGAAGTGCTTCTAAAATAGAAGGTGTTATAGTTATTTCTTGTTAGTTTTAAACTGCAAGGGACGACCTAGTTCTCTCTATAAAGGGGACTAACTCAACTTATACTACCACATCAGTAAAATACAACTTCTTTCCCATGTTCCCGTGGTCGAGAGGCTAAGTGCGGCTTGATCTTGGCTTGGCTTGGCTACCTAGTAGGTGGCTCTAGGTTCGACACCAGACTCGGGTAGAGTTGTGCTTACTGATCGCCTAAAGGCAGCACGGAAAACAAACTCCTAGATACCCCCTCCCCCCACGGGTCTACAAATGAGATTGGACCAAAGCGCTCTGTGCATGCTATAAGCATGAAAATCGCGATTTATAAAAGCTATAATAATAATAATCAATAGTTAATTAACTAATGTGTCTTTTTTTTTAATTAGTGTTTTGTCTGGTAAAAGAAATAGCTGTGCAAAATTTTAGCTTGATCCGAAATTAGGGGTGAGAGAGAGAGAGAAATAAAGTGTACACTTTTGACCAGGCAGATAGAGTGAATTGGTGTAAGCTTAAAAACAGTGCTTACCTGTTTCCATTAGCCCCACTGACCATAGTGACCTCATTGAAGAGCTGAGCGGCCACGGTTCGATTCTTCACTCTCATATTGCTCACCTCCAATGCCACATTGTCGAACCTGACTCGGACACGGTGACCTTTCTTAATGGCGTCCAAAAGGTCGTCCAAGCTCCCGAACAGACTGAGGCCAAACATGTCGTTGGTGTAGATATGGCGCCAGCAGATATCAGCGTACCTGAATGTCCATTGTCATATTAAACAGAGAAATAGCAAGCAAAATATAAAAATACTTTTTTTTTTAAATAACAAAGCTTATTAATAGAGAAGAACTTCACATTTATAGCCATATGTCTCAATACTGTAAGATTTATTTCCCCTTTTTATGTCAAGCAAAATTAAATAATTTACCATTAAAAAAATAACACAACTTTTTTATAGAGAAGAACTTCACATTTACAGCCTTATATTTCAATACTGTAAGATGTATTTCCCCTTTGATGTCAAACAAAATTAATTAATTTACCACTGTTTCAATAATTTTTTTTATTGACTCATGTTAGGAACAATATATGATTGTGCAAAGTTTCAACTTTATCCAAGAACAGGGAGTGGGAGAAATAAGGTGCTTAACCTTTGTAACAGACAGACAGACAGACAGACAAACAGAGTGAGTTGCTATAAGGGTTGTAAAAATACAAGGTGGCCAAGACTGGATGGAGGGAAATAGCGTTCCTATATGAGCATGGCCATTTTCTAGAATTAAATATTACAGGATGGGTGTGGTCTGTTTTAGATCTAGAGCGCTTGTAGTTAGCTGTGGTCATTTTGTAGAGAGAAAACAAAATGACAATGAACAATAATAATAGATCGATATTACTGGATGATCTGAATGACCATAATTCATTAGTTACCCGACGATAACGAAAATGTAAATTTAATGCAGGTTTCAAATTATAAATATACTTTGAGATGCAATTTTGTTTTAATATTTATCCAGAATTATATTTATGAACTGTCGATATGATATTAAAAATCTACTTCTTGGTATAATTTATAAATGAATAAATGATTATGAATTAATAGAGGTTGATTTGAGTTTTGATTCCTACACCAGTACATTTATGCTCAGGAATGTGGCCTTTGAAAGAGTTACATTTCTGACGGAATGTCTACACAGATATTTTAAAATACTATAGCAGCACAAAGACTCTATAGAGTGTTGGTTTTTTTTTTACTTACCAGTCGACGGCAGCTGTGTCCGCATTATGCTTATAAGCTTTATGTTTTTGCAAGGCCCATCTGGCATTGTCCCTGTGTCCAGTGTTTGACCAGTAGGAGAACCATTTGTACGGGATGTCGTTGAACGTAATGAAATCCTTCTCATATCTGAAGAAACAAAACAGTTTAGCTTTGAATGTGGAGATGTTCATCTACATGGCTAGCTTTTTAGTTGCATCCTATGTACAGAATATAGGAAGCGTTGATAAACAATGAATTATTTTGGCTTCTGCAGTACGGACGTTACTTCAAAAAAAGAAGAGAAATACGTCCAACATCCTGTTGTTTAACATGTTTGCTCAACGTTGTTTAAACACTTGTAAGCACTTCCCATTCCTCCTACGGGAGGTTTGGGATAAGATGTAATAATCTTCAAATTTGAAAAACATCGGAAACTTGTTTAACAAAATCATCTCAATATGGTGTTCTTAACATTGTAAGTCCTGCCTATTTATTTCAAAACATTTCCATATCTTCCTCTTTATTTTTGAAGCTTTCTTTGTTACCCCATCACCTCCACATTTCTCTAATCACTTTCTCTTCTTTTTCTACCTTACTGTATTTTAGTGTTTAAAAAAAGATTCATTGGATATAAAAAAAACTGAAATTCAAATATATAGGAGAATACTGCGTTTAAAATGTATCGTGGAAATACCCAATAAATAAACTACAGTCTTGAAAAAAAAAAAAAAAAACAAAGCTTATCTAAAGGGGAAGAACTCCGTCCTTAAGACTATATAAACCAATAATGTACAAGTTAAATGCCTTATTCGATATCACACAAAATAATTCATTACCAATATATATTTGATTAATTGTGTATTTTTAATTATTGATTCATGTTTTGTTAGGTACAAAAATAATGCGAGAAGGAGCTTAACAATTATCTATGGGGACTAAAGCCAACAAAACTCTTGTTGGTGTGAAACAAAATACTGAATTACTAATAACCAATTGTCTATTTCTCTAATTTTATTCTGTCCATGTTTCGTTTATGTCAATGCGACGTTTCAGCTTCATCCGAGAATGAGTGTGGAAGAAAGAACGTGTATACCTTTTACCAGACAGACAGACAGACAGGCAGATTGATACAAGCTTTGTAAAAAAAAAAAAAAAAAAAAAAAACGTTTACAACATAGGCTTAACATTGTAGTAAATTATTCCAGAAATACGTGCCGGCATTGAAATCTAAAATTATTTCACTGACCTTTGACCCAAATGTAGAAGGTTTTGACCTCCAACCTCTCCTGTGGCTGTGTCATGGAACACGTTATGGAGGGGAAGGACGTAGGGCTTGTCCCTCATGGCCAGAAACAAACTCATCTTCTTGGCCGCCTCCTGGAGCCTGACCAGGTGTGACTCTTGCATTGGACAGCCGTCGTAGAAGCTGGAGTAGATGGGCTCAGAGCTGAACGATATATCCTTGGAGAGGTTAAAGAGATACCTAGGTATTAGCAAATTTATTTCTTTCAATGGCTGGGCAGATTTTAGCCCTGGATTGGTCTAATAGACTATTTGTTTTAGCACCAGTACGCTTATAGCATTTCGTGTTATAGGCGTTTTTACAGCCAGACGTTTTTACAGCCACACGTTCTTTAAGCACATGGCAGGAAGAAGAGGATATGGGAAACTAAAGTAAAGTTTCCCTTTCAGATCTTGCGATCTATTGGGCAGATGATGTAAACGGGCCAAGGTGTCATATGTTCATCACAACAACCAACCGCTTTTACTTTCCGCAACTAAAGTCAGGCACCCATTAGAGTTGGGTGGACTCAGGGGGTCCTAAAAATCCCAAAGTCCCTGTCTTCACAGACATTCGAGCCCATGACCCTAGGCTTAAGTGACCAACCTTTCAGCCACCGCACCCCTATATATCCCATATATATATATATTATATATGTGTATGTGTGTGTGTGTGCGTGTGTGTGATGCTATATATATATTATATAAAAATAAACAAAATATTCACATATTCAAAGGACAGACAAAAAGGAAAAATAATTTTTCTTTTCTGATTGACCTGATCGCTGACGGGCGAGCGACTGTATGTGACATGACTATGAAGCAGAAATGTGTACCAGTACTCTCCCTTAGATCTCCAATACACAGTTTATGCACGAGCTTTATCTGAAGATTAACTGGAAACAGGAACGTTGTCGGAATGTTCTGCCATTGAACTTAAAAACTGACCTTAATATACCAGTCCATTGCCACTCGAACGATGCTGCCGTTGGCGATATTAAGCTCAGTTACGTGACCTGTGCTACACGCCAAGTAGAAAAGCCAGGGGTCAGTATTGTCCACGTGGGTACCGTTGGTTGCGAGCGCCTTTAGAGACTGCATACAGATCTGAGTAATAGAGAAAAAAAAACATATTTCATCCTTCAGAGTTTTTACTAAATTATCTCAAGATGTATACACGAGAAATGGTATTCGATTGAAATGATATTAGTTTAAAGATTTCAACACCATAATGAGACGATGTAAGTTTGCTGTTGTTATGTTTCTTTGATACTTAGGCTAATTATGAAATATACTAGATAAATACACGTAAGATTAGGAAAACTCTTGTTTTTTTTATATTAAGCTTAAATTTCTCTTTTAATTAAATCTATATTATAATGCGCACGTGCAATGTAAAATATGTACTATTTTGATAGCATTAGACAGAATATCTCGGCTTTACTTTACAGGTGTAATAATTCTTATCGTACGAAAAAAAAAGGGACTATCACGTGTACGAATTTGTTCTATAGCGTTTTTTTAATATGAATATTTTATGATTTTGTGTATGACAGTCAACAGCTTGAGCTTTGATATTATTATATGATTTTTATAACTTTTTACGAGCCGATTTGTATTTTACCTTAGCATAAGACACAGTTCTACGAGCCTCGCGCCTACAGCGACACAGTTCTAATAATGTAGTGTTTTTTTTTTCAAGGATATCATTAAAATGTTTAACACCAATGTCACCAATGACACTGAAGAAGAACGTTGAAAAAGGTATATCTATAATGTTAACACAGTTTTACCTCGTTATCTCGTTTGTAAATGTTGTCTGCTGGCAAGACCAGGATGTGGTCCGGCATATAGAGGCTGACCTTGACATAGTTAGCGCTCATGGCCAGATCCAGTAGCTCTCTTTTGCTGCCATATTTTGAGGCTCCTTGCTCATCGTGAGAGTAAATCAGCTCCCATTTCCTGTCACAAGGATCTTGTACAAAGAAATAAACGCTCTAATTATAAAGTAATGTATAAATTGAAGTCTAGTTTTATTGATACTTTAATAGTATACATGTTCTATGGTAAGTAAAATTGGTGATTTTTTTTTTGGGGGGTAGGGGTTGATGGAAAAAAGAATGGACGAATAGAAACACCATCTTAGCGCGTATTTTATGTGTGGGTTTCTTTAATATTACATAACTCTAATTCTTAAATGTTAAAAACTATTAAAAAATGGAATCAATGAATCTAAGTCTACATCTTACTTAACATGGTATTGGTTGACGATCTCCCTTCAGTCTGGTCCATCATTGCCAAGAGGAGCACCAAGATGTGATAAATCATTGTTTCCGTGAGACTCTCTGAAGCGTTAGAAACAATGTAATTGTATATTGATACTTATGTATAATGTCTCACGTACACTTGTTAAGTAAATCAGAAGTCAATTATAATCTTCAAAATTACATGAAAATTTCATTATAAAAACTACATAGACATAAATAAATATAGACTGGAAAAAAGAAGTAACTTCATGTAACTTGAAAACATGTATATCTATTGAGTTCGGATTTCCGAATTATGAAAAATTTAAAAAATTGCATGATCTTCAGTCTTAGAGATTAAACAAAATGTATAGACATAAAATAAAGTACACACAATAGCAATTCACAAATTTGTGTTTCATAAAACTCTCTTATTGGCCAGTCTATATTTATTTATGTCTATGAAAAACTAACAATAGAAATGCCACAGTAGGCTTACTGATTTCAATAACGATTGCTGATAAAGACTAGCACGAAATGACCTGAAGATTGTCAATGAGTTAAATAACAATAACACTATAAACAATAAAACAAATGTACTTACACTTTCTAATCTTCTACTTAATTCACACACACTCAAAAAATTGATCCTCACAGAATTTCGCAATGAATCAAAAATTATTAAGTCTACACATCAATGAAAGACATACATCATTGACTAATTTACTTTGTTGTTTGGTGTATTAAAAGTGGTTTGATTCTTCAGATTATTGAATGAGCCAATGCCTAGCTCAAACTTATCGACTATTTGCCTTGATCGGTTGAAATATTGGGGAGGGGTAGGTGATTTCGCTGTTCTTACACAGGATTGTCTGTGGAATGGGGGGTAGGGGGCGACAAAGGCATGTTGCACGAAATATGTCATCCTAATGTCCAGGTACAAGAAATGTCCACGACGCAGGTAGATTGAGTCAACAGGTATGTCCATCAATCATAAAACTACGTTCTTCTGGTGACCCCACCCTTCTTATACCTCTGTGTACTTTTGTGTTTGATACAAAACAAATATTTCAAGTTTGTTAGATGGTTGAGTTTGATCTTTTTCACACTCAACAATTAATGAAGAAAGACAAATGAAAGCATTCCAATCTCACAAATTTGTGTAACGTTTTGGATTGTACAATTACTGGATCGAGCTATTGACGTTGTCGATAGACCCTGAGATAAAAATGTTTCGTTTCTGTCAAGTACAAGATGTGACTACAATATTGAATTCTTCACAGCACAATTTAATCATGCATCTTTTGTGACTTTCTTTTGTTTTCGTTTCATGAGTGTTGTATGTGTTTTGAATAACTTTCTTTATATTACTTTATAAGTTTTGAATACATTC
>JADKLZ010075333.1:0-12028 GCA_021533235.1 Biomphalaria straminea | reverse complement strand
ACAGTTGTGATGTCAACACATATCGAAAGTATCGCTTCGGGTCTATAAAAATGTTGGGGAAAAAATCGTAACTAGATCTAGTCGGAGCTTATCGAATCTATTAATGTTTGCATCGTTGATCACGTGGCAAATAACCACCAATCAAAGTTGTCGTATATTTCCTTAAACATGATCTTGATTTAGTTTACTTTAAAATGTTTAAATGTTTTACATGTTTCGGATGTTCCTTCAGAGTTGAAGATAGTTACTTCCTAGTCCAAACCTCCCGCAGGACGACGTGGGATGGGAGCGGCCAGGGTTCGAACCCGGGACCATTGATAAATCGAATTAAGCGCTACTTATGTACAATAAATAGAACTGTGAAGCTATTTTTACAACACAATAATCACGTGACCCATAAGACGCCGGATAAAAGCGCAGATGACTTTTAAAAAAAAAATGCATTTCTGAAAGACGCGCCATTGTGTTTGTGTTGTCAGCTCGTCTGTCAATATCATATCTGGTAATGAGAAATGCAATTAAAAATCCAATATCCCTAGTTGATCTGAGGTTTAATTTACACTTACGTGTTTAAATATTTTGTATATGCAGTGGAGTAGGTAGGGGATTATTTGAAAATCCTCTGGGTCCCCACTAGAGGAGAGGTGGGGGGACAAATGAGAGGGGTTTTTTTTTACATTAAAAATTAAATATTTCGCAAAATGTAAGTGCCCGCGGCCAAGCTTCCCTCCCGGGCCCCCAAACGATGAAGAATTCCAAGTTACGTCCCTTTGTATATGTATTTTTATTTACAATGTATTAGATGTGAGTCCATTGCTGAATTTACCTATAGTCAACACTAGCTATAGCTTGTTGGGGGGGGGGGCGCCAAAATTGTTTTGACGGAAAAAGCAAAGGAATAAATTACTTTATGTTGATTACAAGGTGCCCCATATCTCAAATATCTCATGAAATCTAAATCCGGTCCTGGATGTACCAAAATATGCAGTCGCCATATGGGTTGGGTAGTCATGTGAAACCCTGCACTCAATCTTATTCTTGGGAATGGAAGTCATCATTATTGTTATTATTTACAAAAGCAACCAAACACACAGCTTTAGACAAACATCTTTACTATCTATAAATTTTAATAACAATAAATAGAAATGACTTTTAAGGGAGGCAACTCGTGGAATTCAAAAAAATACGAGATACAGACATTTTAAAGTACAAAAGCTTGTTCAAAAACACATACGAGTTCATGCCCTTGTTCATTACTTCTGACACCTCAACTCGGAAGTGATAACATGTCAGTTACACAGAGACATCATTTATTTTTTTTTATTGAGCAAAGTGGGAAGGGCTTGCTTAACTGGTTTGTAACAGATACACATTTCGTTATTCGACTTATTTCCCTTTTTTTTCCCTCTGGGCATTGTAACGTGTTGAATGTCATTAAAAACATGAAACATAGAAGACCAGGATTGCATGGTACCCTTCATTGTAATGTTGTTCACCAGTATATGGAAATGGCCCGCATATTATAGATTATATTATGTTACCAACAGCTGCTTCCCAATGTATGTTCCCCCACATGATGTAGCCACAGCATGCTGGCCAATGAATGTTCCCCACATGATGTAGCCACAGCATGCTGGCCAATGTATGTTCCCCACATGATGAAGCCACAGCATACTGGCCAATGTATGTTCCCCACATGATGTAGCCACAGCATGCTGGCCAATGTATGTTCCCCACATGATGTAGCCACAACATACTGGTCAATGTATGTTCCCACATGATGTAACAACAGTATGCTGGCCAATGTATGTTGCCCACATGACGTAGCCACAGCATACTGGCCAATGTATGTTCCCCACATGATGTAGCCACAACATACTGACCAATGTATGTTCCCCACATGATGTAGCCACAACATACTGGCCAATATATGTTCCCCACATGATGTAGCCACAGCATGCTGGTCAATGTATGTTCCCCACATGATGTAGCCACAGCATACTGGCCAATGTATGTTCCCCACACGATGTAACCACAGCATACTGGCCAATGTATTTTGCTCGTATCATGTAGCCTGGGGTCACAGCATGTTGGCTAAAGTATGTTGTCCACATTATGCCTACGGTATGCAGCCCTCGATATGGTGCAGACTTAATGTTGCCCACAGTTGATTTCATAATTCTTTAAGCATTTGGCTGATAGGCCAGAGCCTTCGCCTCTAATTGAAGTAAGGACGCTTTGATTGGTCAATTTATTATGCACTCAGTTATTAACTTTTGTTGATTTCCTTCTGTTGAAGAAGTTTATGTTCTGTTATCACAGATAAAAAAAATAATGTAGACAATTAAACAATTAATTAACAGAGACTTCGTGTTGATATAAGCATGACATAAGAAGACATTGAAAAACTATCATTTTGTTACGTCACATCCGTTCAAGTACTTTTCACAAAACATTCACAACAAATAATGACGCAATATACACATATTAGCACATCGTTCGTTTTAAGGTTTCCATCAAAGTTCTTATCTGGCTATTGATTTTTTAAACGTTGCACACGTTGAAAATGGACCTCATTCACCAATCGTAAACAAACAACATTTAGCCACGTCGTAATATTGATAGAACAATGAAAACAAAAGTATCACGTGACAGCCTTTATGGATTACATAATTTGTATAGAAGATATAGAAAATATCGTGGTTAAATGTTGTTTGTTTACGATTGGTGAATGAGGTCCATTTCATTATTGTCGAAAAAATATCTTTGGACAATCCTGATCAAAATACACTTAGTCCTGCCTTCGACCTCGTTTTCTAAAGACCAAAAAATGGCCTTTGTATGACGTAAAATGAACATAGTAGCACAGATTAACAAAATGAAAAGATATAAAGGAAAAAAGGTTAGTTTGACAACATTCGACTGCCTTCACTATCAGGTGAATGAACATTTCGTCATGCATGAAGACAGTTTCTCTTTGTTGTCTTTGTAGATTAAATCTTCAATCAGCAGACATTTCACTCAATGCAGTTTTCATCTTAGTGCAGGGATTCTCACGCTACGACACGCGAGCCAACCCGCGTTGCTATCCGACGCCTTCGACATGGAGTTTTGACATTGCAGGTCAGTGTAGAGTCCTTGTTTAACGATTGGTCTTTGCCCGCGACACTTGTGTCGGTTATTTATTTGGCCCCCATGTCAAAACGGTTGGCAACCACTGGGAGCTTATTCAGTTATATAGCAACCCAAACAAATGTTGTTTTCTTATCAGTAAAGTAAAATCTAGATTTAAATGTTGATCAATTCACAGTAGGCCCAAAGGCAATAGCCAACTGTTCACATCGATTCTCACACTGAGTGTGGAGTGCGGTCAACCGCATCATAATCACATCATTCATTTTAAGGCAAAAAAAAGGGGGGGGGGGGGCTTTCTTCGGAGAAAGTATCCTCGGCCTAAAAGGAAGTTGTATCTTCGGGTCAACCCCCCCCTACCCTGTGTTGGGGGGGCCGAGCTGTGACTTATAATTTATAGATTATGAGGGAAACTTTCTTTCACCTTTCTCTTATTTTATCGTATAAAATACAGACGTTACTTCAAATAAGAAGATGATTACGTCCTACGCGTGTGTCACAATCATCGGGTTTCGTAGCTGAATCATGCAACCCATTCCATGCTCTAATAGCGCTATGGAAGAAGAAGTATTTGTAAAAAATTGTCCTAGCATATTGAACGAGGAATGTGCTTTTATCTTTGTGTCTTTCTGAGTATTTTATTCAATTTTGTTTTTGAATCTGAAGATTATTGTTCAGTGTTTTATGTATAATTGCTACTTTACTTTTAAGTCTTCTGTCCTGAAGGCTTTCTAACTTTAGTGATTTTGTTAAAGATGCTCCTCTAATCTATTTAGCTAGAAAGAAAGATCCTAGCAACGGAATTGAACAAGGATCTTAGGTATCACATTTAAAGACTGCACCAAAAACGAAGAGATTAGACACAGGGTTACTGCAGCCATTGGACCCCACGATGACCTGCTAACTAGTGCAAAAAAAAAAAAAAACACAAAAAACAAACAAAAAACGGAAGCTTAACCTCAATGGCCATATTACAAGGTATTCGTGGCTTGCAAAGACATTCCTTCAAGGAACAGTACCAGGAAAAAAAAAAGAGGCAGACAGAGAAAGCCATTAAAAGACAACATAAAAGAATGGACGGGCCAGCCATTGAAAGAGGTTCTATCCAAGGCAAAAGACGGAGAGGAATGGAGAAAGACGGTCGACAACTCTTGTCCAACAGGTGAATGGTGGTGAAGTTGATATTTATAAAATAGCAAAATAACTAATGGATGTAATATTTATTACTAGTTGACCGGCGGCATAGCATACGCCGCTATTTACCAGGGCCGGCGACCGCAGTGGGGCCCGCATTTCATAGGACACGCAATTTTATAAGACCCGCTCTAATTTAAAGTGTAAAAATGATTAAATTAAGCCATTTTATTACTTACAACAGATTCCCCGCGCCATCCTGTCGATTTAAATGAGTCCCAGGAGAACTAACACATCTATAATCAAGAAAAGTTTGTATTCGTCATGTTGGAAACATGCAATGCAATTTTTAAATTTTTCATATCACACGCCGCTATTTTGCAGGGCAGGCCTTATAGGCACTGCAACATATGCGACCGCAGTGGGCCCTGCATTTTCTTTGGTCCCGTGCTAATTTTTAGGTGTATAAATTATTCAATTGAACCATTTTATAACATGATATAACAGATTTCCCTCGCTAAAGTCAAACCTGAGAGTAGTATCTATCTGGTAGTCGTTCTTATCACACAAAACAATCTCTTCCGGCTTCCACTTTTTTAACCTTTCTTCCATTCACTACACAAATTCATAAGAGAGTTTTATGAAACAAAAATGTGTGCATTGCAATTGTGTGTAGGCCTACTTTATTTTTATACTTATAAATTGTGTTTAATCTCTAAGACTGAGGATAAAGCAATTTTTACATTTTTCATAATTTGGAAATCCGAATTCAATAGTAGATATATGTTGAAGTTACTTCCTTTTTCCAGTCTATATTTATTTACGTCTCTGTTATTTTGTTTCGTGAATGAAAAAAGTGCGGATTGGGATGCACCAATTTCCATTCACACCGCGTGCGTGCGCCATGGGATCTTCCCTATTTGCTTGCCGCTTAAATGTTGTTGTTGTTTGACCTCTTACTTAGAGGATTATATATATATAGATTGCTCGATTAAAGGGAGACAACTCAAGTGTCTGTACATCGTTTCATTCAGTTCTCAAGTATTAGATTTTTTAAATAATAATAATGATGACAATAAATTTTCAAATAATATGAAAGGGCTCCATTGGAAATTTTTGATATTCTCTTTTGTTTCTTTAATCTTTAATATTACATGGTCTCTTTACTGGTTAGGAGTACATGAATTAATATTATTAGAAAGCAGTTCATTCCAATTGTTCTTTTATACAAAATGTAGTAGGTTCTGAACTTTTAAAATATAAAAATGAATTCCGAAATAAAATAAAAATTAAAGAATAAATTTTGCACAATATTTTGTTTTCTCCAGACGAAAAAAAATAAATTTTCTCACCATAATAAATCCTAACTTTTGGCTCTGGTGAAGCAGATAGCATGTTATCCAACATTCAGGAAAGTTTTTATCACTTTGTTATGTTGTTCTGTGTATAAGACAGTGATGTAACTGCAAGAATAACGAATGAAATTTCTTTAAAAAAATCGACTTACAAACATGAATCTTCACCTCAGCACGACGTCTCACGGCTCTTTTAATAATTCAAAGCATTTCAGAAATGTGTCCTTCGAATCTGATCAACATTCAGGAAAGTTTTTATCACTTTGTTATGTTGTTCTTTGTATTGTGTGTATAATAGGCTTGTCTTCGAGTCCGAAGATTAGTGAGGAATACAGTGTTTCCCGTGGCTGTGCAGTCCCAGCTGTGACCTACATATTTTGCCACATCCAGGGCAAGCAAAACCATTGTCCGCAGGTGGTCGGTTTAGATTTTCTTTTCGTCGTCTGCGTTTGTCCTCGGCGGCAGATTTTCTTTTGGTCTCAAATGTGTATCCCGCGGCCTTTGTGAGTGACCTCCAGTTGTCTCGTTCCGACGCCGCATGCAGCCAGGTGCTCTCTTCTATGTCAGCCAAGGAAAGTTGACGCCTAAGCTGGTCTTTGAAGCGTTTCCGTGGGGCGCCTCTGTTACGTCGACCACCTTTTAGCTCACCAAAAAAGACTGCCTTTGGCATACGTTCGTCTCCCATACGGGATACGTGCCCTGCCCAGCGTAGCTGTCGGATCATAAGAAGTCCCTCTATACTGTCTATACCGGCTTTCGCAAGGACATCGCTGTTTGTAGTGCGGTCTTGCCATCGTATGTCCATGATGGAGCGCAAAGACCTTTGGTGAAAGCGCTCAAGAAGTCTTAGCTGTTTTCTATATAGTGTCCATGTCTCAGAGCCATATAGAAGAGTTGAGTGAACCACCGCCTGGTAGACATTTATTTTTGTAGGTAGGCGGAGCGATTTGTTCTTCCAAACTCTCGCCTGAAGGCGTCCAAAAGCGCTATTGGGCCTGGCCAGACGGTTATCAACTTCCCTTGAAAGTGAGGCGTCAATTGTGTGTATAAGACAGTGATGTAACTACAAGAATAACGAATAAAATTTCTTTAAAAAAATCGACTTACAAACATGAATCTTCACCTCAGCACGACGTCTCACGGCTCTTTTAATAATTCAAAGCATTTCAGAAATGTGTCCTTCGAATCTGATCCATCTATTCCTCATGGTATCCATTGCAAAAAAAAAAAAAATGCATTGTAAGTTTTCTCTTACTCTATAAATTTATGTAAAACATTCAGTCAGGACAACGCGGCATATTTCAACTTGCTTCTTTTTTTTTGCGGCCTCATAGGCTGCATTGGCCTATACCTTATAGTGACCGGCCTTGGGGTGTGTGTTTCTATGGTAACGATGAGAAGAAGTTTAGTCATTGGTTGCTGGCTATGCAGTGTGGATGATGCAAGATAAGTGGGACTGTTATCGTCAGCGGTATTAAGTACAACTGTTTACACTATAATCACTCTATCTATTTATTTCATCTTAAGATACAATCTTTCTCTCTCTCTAAAAGATGTATTTAATCTAGAACTTTAAGAAGTTATTTCTAGTTTTATAGGTCAAGATATAATACGCTGCGGTTTAGTTGTCACTATATCTATTTATTTCATCTTAAGAAAAAGTCACTCTCTCTCTAAAAGTTCTATTTAGTCTAGAACAGTGATGCTCAACCTAATTTGACCTGCGGGCCACTTTAACTTTCGACACGCGTGTCGCGGGCCACATCAACAAAAGGTAAAATATAAAATTATAATTCACCGGAAACCATTTGAATTTTTTGATCTAGTTACGCATCTAAAAATATTGTTTCATTTCTACTTAAAATGTGAGCAACACTGTAGCTACCTTTACTACCAACAATTTTCTTGTCTCCTTTTGGTAAATATTCCCATCAATCCTCAAATCTCTAGGCGTAGTTTAACTAATCTTTTATAAGCGGCTCTAATCAAGAAGGCCTTCATATGTTTTATAATGCCACTGAATATGTTTTTTTTTTTAAACATCCAGGCTTTCTTTTCCAACAAAATATTTTGGCTTATTATCATGTTCCACAAAAAAGATCCATTTACTTTTCCGAGTAGATTTTACATTTCAGAGTTCCATTTCAGAAACCCATAGTCGTTAAAGGTCATGGTACCAATCCATCAGAGAAAAAGTGAGGGCCCTAACGTAGGTAATGGTAAACTTATTGAAGGTAGAGAATTTATTACTTCTTGTGCCGACGTTTCGGCGGGCCGGATGGAACCACGTCGCGGGCCGTTTCTGGCCCGCGGGCCGTACTTTGGGCATCACTGGTCTAGAATATTAAGAAGTTATTTCTAGTTTTATACGTCAAGATATAATACGCTGCGGTTTAGTTGTCACTATAGGCCTATCTATTAATTTCATCTTAAGAAAAAGTCACTCTCTCTCTAAAAGTTCTATTTAATCTAGAACAATAAGAAGTTATTTCTAGTTTTATAAGTTAAGATATAATACGCCTACTGCGGTTTAGTTGTCTACCAGCAGTTTGGGGCTACAAGTCAACGACCGCCAACAACTGTTTATCCTATTTTAATGGGTACCTGGTCGATTAGGTCGTTGTGCTGGCCACATGACACCTTCGACAAACACCAACCATAAAAAAAAAGACGAGCTGTCCCATAGATCGCATTGTGGTAAATTTGATATTTATAAAATAGCAAAATAACAAATCGATGTAATATTTATTACTGCAGTGTGAACTCAATTAAAGGGAGACAACTCTTAAAGTGTCAGTACAGCGTTTCATTCAGATGTTAAGTAAAAGATTTTGTAATAATAATGATAATAATAGTAATAACGATAAATGTTTAGACAATGTGAAAGTGCTCTACTAGATAAATTATGTTTGTTTGTTTTTTAAAGTTGTCATTGTATTTAAAATATTACGGTGTCTACTAGTTAGGATACATGAATTGATATTATGAGACATTAGAAAATCACGATTTTCTTTCCACTATGTTGTTAATGTATGGATTTTAAAACTTACCCCACAAACTAAAATAATAATAATAGTCTACGAATCCGAAGGCTCCGTACTAATTTAATGTAAATTAGAAACAATAAAATAGAATACCTGTCCCTTAGAAAAATTAGTTAGCTAAATGTGTAGTGCTACCGTATTAATAAAAAATTGCCATGGTTACGCATTATTTTCGTTGTCCTGATGCTTGACATCTTTTCTGGGATACAAGTGTATTAATGTCATGTTGAAGTTTGTCACTGACATTTTCATCACTAATTTCAAATTTCGATCAGATAATCTTGAAAGGTCAGGTGTTTTGTAGCTTTCATAGTGAAAAAAAAAATCAAATTCGTGTCCAATGTCATCCAGAAACATTGAAAAGTGTCGATGATTTAAACCACGGGGACGAATAAAATTGAGAGCGGCTGAAAATGGTCTTATGAGATGTTGGAACTGTAATTGATTGGCGCAGAATATTTCTTGGTGAATGATGCACTGAAAATGAGCAAATTTAGCATCAGTCCCTCTTATTTTTGCAAGTAAATTTGCACCAGCAACATTTCTAACCCAAATCATATTTGATTGCACCATCTCTTGCTAGGCTAACTAGCTTTATCAAAGGTAAATTGTACTGCAATATCACCTCCTGTAATTTCTCAAAAACATCATTGTTTGTTGTAGTGTTATGTATATAACAGAGCTCAGGTAGTTCCTAATGTATCTCAAAATTCCTGTCAAGGGTCCTTATGAATATAGCCAACTGTGCTACATCCGTTACATCAATTGACTCTCGAGAGCCAATGAGTAAAATTCAGAATTACCGTAGCTATTTTGTTGATTAATTGTTCACGCAAGCTGACAACATGTGGTCAAGCGGGCCGCATGCAAAGTGGTCTCGGGCCGCATGCGGCTCGCAAACACCGAGTTTGACATGCCTGATTTAGAGTGACTGATCAAGCCACAGTTTGAGCATGTCTATGCATCTGTCCTAGGGCTAGCTGACAGGGCAGCTTTCTTTTTCTTTCTCTTGACTGAGCTTCCTTTCTTTTGCACTCGGCGAAGTTCGTACCAGCAAAACTCCCACATACTTTGTTCGATTCCCGTGGTTCTCATGTCTCGCTTGCAGACATCTCTGTAGGTTTGTCTCGGGCGGCCCTTGGGTCTGACTTCCTCTGCAAGCTCAGCGTATAGGACGTCTTTAGGGATTCTTTCGTTAGGCATGCGAGTGACATGACCGAGCCAGCGTAGTTTTCTTTGTGTAAGATACCGGTACATATATCAACACCTAAGGCTCCGGTGAAGCAGGTGTTGTGGAATATTCAGTTATGACTACTGCTCCCTTAGAGGTCTACATCACCCTGTTTTGTTGCCCTTTGTGATATGTATAAGATATCGCTGGAAATACAAAAATAACGAATACAATTTATGGGGAAAAAAATAATCGATTTCCAAACTTCAACTCAGAATGACGTCATACGGCTCTTCTAATTACTCAAAGTTCCGGTATCGATGTTTTAGAAATTAGTCTTACAACTTAAACTTTATATTACGATTATGCTGGCCTAGTGGTAAAGTGCTTGGCCTTTGAAACATGGGTTTTTGAATCTCGGTATTCTAAGCCTCCATATTGTGGCGTGTGTGTTTCTATGGTGATGATGAAAAGTTAGGGTTAGAGGCTATGCAGTGTGAATGCAAGATAAGCGGGATTGTCGTCAGCGGTCTTATGTATAAGAGACGAGTCCAGATTGACAGAGTGAAAAAGACGTGTTTCTGTTTCAAAATACCATTTTAGATTACCGTACTTTTAAAGTCTACTACATAATCACTACAGTTATTTATTTTTTTATTATTATTATAGCTTTTATATAGCGCTACTTTCATGCTTATAGCATGCTCAGAGCGCTTTGGTCCAATCTCATTTGTGGACCAGTGGGGGAGAGGGGGTATCTAGGAGTTGGTTTTCCCGTGCTGCCTTTGGGCGCTCAGTAAACATAAGCTCAAGCCGCACTTGGCCTCTCGACCACGCCTTCCACCCTCTTAATATCTGTCTATATTGTAATAAAAGTTATATTTAGATGAGTTCACAAGAGAAAGACAAAAAGAGGCACATTTCGTATTCCTTACCCTAGAACAAATTCGTACAAGTGCTCCTTCTTCCATAGTGCCATAGAGCATAGAATGGGTTGCCTGAATCAGCCAAGAAACAAATGACTTGCAGAATTTGAAACATTAATTAACACGCGTGACTAGATTGACACATGAAAGACGTAATTAAAATATAACACGATTACAGCGGTTTAGTTGTCTACCAGTAGTTTGGTGTTACACGTCAACAACAGTCTACCCTACTCTAATAAGTGCCTGGTCGATTTGGTCGTTGTGCTGGCCACATGACACCCTCGGCAATCATCAACCATTAGAAAAAGATGAGCTGTCCCATAGATCGAGAGGTGGGAAAGGGTTTCTTTATCTTACATTGAGTTGAAGCCTACACTAAGCTGGTTATGTCTATTAATAGTTGTATCCATTCAGCCAATCGTACATCGTGTACAGAGTACATTGAATGAAAAAGTCCGATAGACTAGTAGACTCTATATGTTGCATGAACTGAAATAAATGTCTGTAGGGCTGTATGCTACATGTACATGAAACTAAACCACAATTTTAAAGACAAGAAAAGACAACTCCCCGGGGGTTAGCACGAGTTCTGTATCCATTTATTTGTGCACCTAATGCACCGCCTCCTCCCCTCTGCCCCAACAGACAATACTGACATATATATAATTATTTTTTTTTTTTGGGGGGGGGGTCTCAAATTGGAAAGCCTTCGAGCACTGCAGATCGTTTGCACAAACAGGAAGTGACGTCTACAGTAACATTGATGTAGACATCTAGTCTATTCATCTGAGAGCATTTTGATTAACATCGAAATTTTTTATTTTTTTTTAAAGCAAGTAACACAATAAATAAATCGTCGCCAGTGGCGCCATTTTACGGCCGTGACCCTAGACACTTTCTCTAAGGTTGTATAATTCATATTTTCATAGCTAGCAAAATTACTTCAAAAGTTATACAGAGTGTATTATAAAAATAAAACAAAGCCCACACAAATGAACCATAAATAGTTATGTATACAAGTCCATTCCCTTCTTCCTCCAGGTAGCTGCTCTACTAAAAAGCCCCTACGTATGCCCTAAACCCAAGCAGTTATGCCCACACTACGACCCGCGAGTATATTCGGCCATTATAGCCACTGTGCTATCAGTCTTCTTGGAACGTCTGCTAAAGTGCAGAATTTACATTAGTTTGGACCAATTATATCTTATCTTAATGTTTTGTTGTATTGTCTTATAAGTTTTTGAAGTTTATTTAAAAACTTCT
>JADKLZ010075329.1:12447-29885 GCA_021533235.1 Biomphalaria straminea | reverse complement strand
TAGGCTGGCCAATAAGTGAATATGGCCAATATGCTGAATGTGAACACGATAGACATAAATAAATATAGGCTGGCCAATAAGTGATTATGGCCAATATGCTGAATGTGAACACCATAAACATAAATAAATAAAGGCTGGCCAATAAGAGAGTTTTATGAAACGAAAATTTGTGAATCACAATTGTGTGTACTTTATTTTATGTCTATAAATTTTGTTTAATCTCTTTAATTTTTCATAATTCTGAAATCCGAATTCAATAGATATACATGTTTTCAAGTTACATGAAGTTATTTCCTTTTTCTAGTCTATATATTTTTGTATGAATTTTACTAGTTGGCTAATTTTAAGTAATTACATGTCGCAGCTCTTGCTGAGACCTATTCACATTGAAGTAATCAAAATGATTTCAGTGGGACGAGTTCCGACATAATTGTTTTTTAACAATCCAATAGATTTACTATATAGCGTGGGAAGCGTGGTCGAGAGGCTAAGTGCAGCTTGAGCTTGGCTTGCTTGGCTACCTAGAAGGGGGCTTGAGGTTCGACACCAGACTCGGGCAGAGTTGTGTTTACTGAGCGCCCAAAGGCAGCACGGGAAATCAACTCCTAGATACCCCCTCCCCCCCCACTGGTCCACAAATGAGATTGGACCAAAGCGCTCTGAGCATGCTATAAGCATGAAAGTATTGCTATATAAAAGCTATAATAATAAATAATAATAATAATAAATAATAATTTAAAATTTAAAAAAACTTATAAATTGTACTATTTAAAAATGCTTAGTAACCTCCAGCTACGTAGCTTCGTTATTCTTGTTAGATGCATGGTTTAATAATTGGTCTCCTTCTTGAGTAGCTAGCATCTTGCGTTCAATATAACTAGAATTGCTGAAATTGTCAACTTATTTTTTCATATTACTAACTGTTGGTACATTTTCTTAATGCCTATAGGCAAAAACTAAAAAATTTTCACTTGAAATTTTTTTTTTTAATTGAATAATTAGTTTTCGACTAACATTATTACTGAAGTGTTCAATATGAGATCAAGTCCTTATATTTTTGCTACTAGAAATAATTGGTTTCTTTTGAATTGAAAACATTTATGCGAAATATGAAAATAATAGTTAGGAATGAAATTAGACACATGTTTATCCAACAGAAGAGTTTCCCTAGTCAGTATAGGAGTTTTTAATACTTTAATATTTTGTATTATGCAAGATTCATGTTTATAGTATTTTATTCATTATAAGCAGAGGAATCTGTTGCCTATTTAAAATTGTAATGCATTGCAAAAGCTTAGCACTATAAGATTTTTAATTTTGTTTATGATGCATAATGGATCTAATAGTGACAATATTGTAATTTCCTCCTTTCTTGGACGCCATTTTCTCATAATGGGCTTCCACGGAATGTAACCATATACAGCATGGCTGCCATATCATCGCTGGTTAGAACTAGTTCTAGGACCTTATGTTGTCAATACTTTTTAATTCATTAGCTTAAAATAGAAGAAAGTTTGAGTTCAAGAAAGAAATGTAGGTGCAATTGAATTGAATATCTTCAACATTTCACTTCATAACTGTGTTGTTATTGTTTTCTTATTGGCCAGGCTTTTTCTAGACCATGTGATAGCATGATTGAAGTTGAAATGGGGTCAACTCACAGTCAGAGTAAACAAGAGACATTTGACATGGCCAGGACAAGACACAAACAGCAAATGTAAATGAGTTTTTTTATTTCATTCCCTTAAGTTAGAATTTTTTATAACATTGCCTGGACATATTACTATATTTGTCACAGTGTTTTTATGTTAACTATTATAGATTGTCTTTTTCAACTGACCTAGTTTCTTTGCCAATACATTTACATTTGATCTATCAAGGGTGACTGGTAACACATTCAAGGCTATTTCAGAAGATATTGAACCAAGATCAGCTCCCATACCTCACATGGAGAAAGTTAGTAATTTATTTTTATTATCTTATATCACTGAAAGACAATGAGTTAATTAAACATGAACTAAAAAAAACAGCCGCTCATTGTGGCACATTGCCTGAATTAAAGTGGCACATTGCCCGTATTCAAGTGGCACACTTAACACAACTCCACCCACCCTCTGCAATTGGACGTTGATAAAGTTTCCTCAATCCCTAATGCATCTGAAATGCTTAAATTTGGGCAATAATTACCATTTGGACATTTTACAGAACTAAAGCATTGTGCTCCAAGTGATACCTTTCACTTCAAATCAACATACAAATGCAAGCAAACATTTTCATGTATGAAGATGATCAAGAGCAAACTGAACTCACAACTGTCAGATTCGAATTAGAAGAATTGTCTGTAGAGTTCATTTAAGAATTGAACTTCTGATATAACAGATTTGGTGAAAGAAAAGTCTCATTGAATCTAGTGATGTTATCTTGACTGTATGAGATGTAATTTTTTTTGTTAATTTACAACTGCTAACAATGTTCATATATTATAAGTGGCTTATAACATTATTAAAAATAATCAATTAATTTTACCAAATACTTTTATGGACTAAAATGGGTATTGTGCATCTGAATTAGAAGTGAATAAAATTGGCTCAGGGAATCACAAAGATGGCCACCCTTGCTCTAAACAGAATTTTTTTTTTTACATTAATCACAATTTTTTATTGAAAGAAAACAGCATTTGTTAGGTTTATATTTTTATTTTTTGAAAACATTTTAACATATGCACTGATTAACAGAAAAGTTTTATGTGATATTAATACAAGCTAGTTTAGTGTTTCTGTTTACATAAATTTTGTTTATTGTACAGGTTCCAATATTTCAACCAGTTGTGCCAGATGTTTCTGTGTTGTGGACAGATTCTCCTGTAGCATCCCCTCAGAGGAGCACCACGAACAACACACCATCCTACTCTGTGCTACCTCATACAAGCCCTGCGACCAGGCCTACAGTTCAGCAAATGCAGAGATGTCCGCAGATACCCTCACCCTACCCTTTAGCACAGCAGTACTCTCCAGCTTCCCACGTGGGGTTCATCCACCAGGGTATTGGCCCTTCATCTCACACCGCGGAGACTTCAACAATTAACAGTCACATTTCTGTGAGCTCACAGGGAAAGAAGCCTTATCCAGTCTCTCAGGACAATCCTGCTGTGCCGCCAAGTCTTGCTGGATATCCAGTCTCTCAGGACAATCCTGCTGTACTGCCAAGTCTTGCTGGATATCCATCACCTCAGTATATGCTCAGTAATAGTGATCAGTATGGACCTGTTCCTGCATACACATCTCATAGATATCCATTAGAAGTTACGGGTAGACATGACTTAGATCCTGCACCCACTGCTGGTCCATTCGGTGGTGCATCAAATTCTATGCAATATTTTGGTAGGGCTGACAAGGTCATGCCAAGTTTACCAGATCAGGGAGCTGTCTCTCAAAATGCGAATCGAACGCGCTTTGTTCCGCCTTGTGCATTAAAAACTGTTGTTGAGGAATCTGTCAGCAACCCTACAGATTTGTCTTCCCAGGACAGAATGCTGGGTCTGAGCTCGGATGGCAGTGCTTCAGAAGACAGCGGGCTCAGCACAACGCCAGACAAAAACTCATCTCAACAGAAGCAGACTGCAGGCTGCACAGCAGCTGGTGAGGCTCAGGTCTCGGACAAGCTCTCGTGGGAACAGCTTCCTGCAGACATCCGGTCGCTGCTTATCCAGCAAAATGAACAGATCAAACTTCTACAGCAACAGATACAAATACTTCTGCAGCAGCAGGCAAAGCAGAACATCAGCGCTCAACAGGCGTCATGTAGCCATCATGATACGCTACACAGTGATCGTGGGATGTTTCATGCTGACCAAACATCTCTCCCTTTGCTCTCACAGAACAAACAAATTTCCCCACAAGGTAGCCCGTCACAAGGTCAAGTTGCGTTAAATGTTACTCAGACTAATCAGGTTTTACCTAATGTCACACCTCAGATCATGCAAGATGGGGAGAAGCTACAAAGTAACAAGGTTACTTCACAACAGACATTGCTTCAGAATTACTCAAGCCCTGCTCAACATTCTTCACAAAGTAGAGAACCCATGTCCTCGACTGCTTTACAGAGTAGAGAACTCATGCCCTCGTCTATACAGAGTAGAGAACCCATGTCATCAACTGCATTACAAAATAGAGAGCCCTTGTCCTCGACTGCTTTACAGAGTAGAGAAAACATGTCATCGGCTGTTTTACAAAATAGAGAGCCCTTGTCATCAACTGCTTTACAGAGTCAAGAACTTTTGTCCTCTTCAGCTTTACAAAGTAAGTTTCATTTGGATTTCTGTTGTTTTTTTTTTTGTTATACAAGAATTTTAACTTTTTTTTTTTTGGAAAGGAAGGTGTTATATATTTCTATAATTCAATGAATCATTGGTTATTTATTGGTTTTATGCTGTTTATCGATTTAGATCTTGAAAAAAAACAACTAAAAGTGCTATAAAAAATTTAATTCGGGCTTAAAAAAGGTAGAAGGACAACTTAAGGTCTGCCCAAATTGCACTTCAGTTTTTTTATAACTAGTTTTGCATTTGGTAATTTTTTTCAACAAGTTTTGAAAGACAGATCCTGTTCATTTTTATGGGCATGTAGATGTATAACATTATGTGTGAGTACAACTGGACCCTCATGGGACCATCATGCTTTGTTGTCTATTTAGTGATGTAAATTGAAGCCCTTTCTATTTAGATAGCAATATATCTGACAAGACTAAACAAGTGGCAGAGGTTTCCAGCAAACAGACTCAACCATTTCCAGAATCCAATAGGAAACCTCAACAGGAACTGAACTCTTCAGTTAAGGCGACCTTTTCCAGCAGCGGACAGATTGTCAACTCTCCAGTTTCAGAGAGAGTTAATGATTCTTCATATTTTGACAGGTGATAAGTCTTCTGCATTTTACTTTTAGTATATACTGGTTCTTTGTGAAGGATTCTTTGGACTACATGAGTCCTCAAGTTGTTGAGATTCTATTGCTGCCTTCTTGGTATGATTAAAACATATACGATATGTAAAGCACAACAGTACTGACTGTTAATGTGACCTAGGGGGCCGTACTCCAGTTTTAATACTCATGAATCACTTAACCTGCTTTTCTGTCCTATATCAAATATGGTCAAATATGGTCTATCAACATTGAGGCTTGCTTTAAAAATTCTTTACATAGCTCAGCAAACACATCTTGTTAGTTTTTAAGCAGAACACTTTGAGTGGCTTTGTTTGGTTGACTTTAAGTGTACATAAACTTGCTCTAAATTTGCTTTGTATGATATTGTATTCTTCTTGTCTTTTTTTAAACTAATATTAACTAATGATTTTTGCATTTTCAGTAGATCTCAACTTGACCAAAGTCCTATCAGCGTTAGCCAGTACTCCAGTATTGACCAGGTAAATATATAAAATAATTTATGTATCTTTACATTTTAACTCCATTCAGAACTGTTCAAAACAATATTCATTTAGAATGCACATATACAAAATTATATAAACTTTATTTATATCAGTGTTATTTCCTGATTTAAGAAAGTTTGCCTCAGCAATATACTCTCTGTTGCAGTGCCTATTTGATTATTTTAACTATTTTGTTTTTTGCAATCACGCAACAGGTTTGCAATGAGACAATTAAGTTACTCTAAAAAATTTAACTAAAATAGTTTATATTTCAATGCAAAGCTGTGTTAAACAAGTTGTAGACTTTGTTTCATCAATTAAATTTAAAATAAAATTTATTGCTAATAAAGTCTACTACATTTTCAAGTTTTGTTGTTTGACTTCTGTTAACATTTTTAAAGAAATTGCATTTTATTTAACATATCATTCATACTTTGTGCTATCTCTATTGTCTGTGTGTGTGGGAGATATTGTTTTGTACTGCAAGCTGAGCAAACACAACTCAACCTGAGTCTAGATTTGAACTCGAGCCCCTCTGTCTATAGGGCAGATGATGTAAGGTCATCTGATTCTGTGGCCCACGGTTAACGAGGGTGTCATGTGGCCAGCACAACGACCAACCGCCTTTACTTTTCCTCAACTAATGTTATGTACCCATCAGAGCTGGGTGGACTCAAGGGCGCCCGAAAATCCCGAAATTAAAAATCCCAGTCTTCACCAGGATTTGAACCCGGGACCGCCAGTATGGAAGCCAAGCGCTTTACCGCTCAGCCACCACGCCCTCTCTCTGTCTAGTTAGCAAACTGGTTTATGCTTGTCAGCCACACCTCTTCTAATTCTGAAACCAGCTGAACTCAGATTTTGTATCTGATGGAAGGCTCACATTTAATGATATGTCGAACAAATCAATTTGTATAATTTATTAATATTATTATTATAGTAAAACTTAAACTGAATCAAGTTAATTTCTTTCCATTAAAATTCAATAGTGTTTCTTAATATTCTACCTTCGCCGAATATTTACCAAGGCAGGCTTATTTTATTTGAGGGTAATTACTTAAAGTGTATGAGGAATAAATTCAGCACTTCTTTGTAAAGATGCTGATGCACCAGTGTACCAATAACCAGAAAATGTTTTGAAGACATACTTGTTTTATGTCTTACGCAGCTCTGAGAAATCTAGATCATTAAGCCTGGAAATATTGTTGAACTTTTTTGATGAGTCTGCTATTTTTTGTTTCTTTTCGACAGGATGAGTCTAATTCAACGTTTGCTGAAGATGCCACAGATCCTAAGCAATATTATGACCAGCTGATGGTAAGGCTGATCACAGCTTATTAATTTGAATATTTTAAATTTTTTAGAATTTACATCATCAGTGTTAAAGACTTAAAAAGAAGATCTTATCCTGAAATAGAAACACCCTGAGGTGGTGTAGACATGTTAGGAGCAAGAGCTTCCTGGCCTGTCCCTTTTTCTTAGTGTCTAAAGTGATATTGTTCACCAAATGTCATGCTCACCAAATGTCATGCTTACCAAATGTGTCATAAATATTTTAACCGACAGTTGCATTTGTTTTTTGCTGTATAAATATTCAGTCCATTGATTTCTTTTCTCAGAACAACATTCAGATGTTTCTGTCCAACACACCAAAAAGGGAAGCTAACAGTGAGGCAGAGACCTGCCCAGAGGAAACAGTCGAGACTCCAACAACAGTGTTAGTGTATTACTAGTTTTTATCCTTTTTTTTGGTCAACTTATTTATAAATGTGTGGAGGCGTGGTGGCTGAGTGGTAAAGGCTACCGAACCGGAATCCGGGGTTCGAATCCTGGTGAAGACTGGGATTTTTACTTTCAGGATCTTCGGGCGCCTCTGAGTCCACCCATCTCTGAGGGGTACCTGACATTAGTCTGTGAAAAGTAAAGGCTGTTGGTTGTTGTGCTGGCCACATGACACCCTCATTTACCTTGGGCCTCAGAATCAGATATTTACATCATCTGCCTTATAGACCACAACATCTGAAAGGAGTACTTTACTTTTTTTTTTTAAATCTATAAATGTGACTAATATTTCTGATTTGCCATGATCAATTTTATGCTGTACTTTTCTCAAAGCCTTTGTACACCCACTAAAAAAAAATTTAGAAAAGTTCAGACTTAATTGGCCTGAAAATGTAAAACATTAGTCTAATATATATGGCTGAATGATGATATTTAGAGCTAAGTATATGCTTTGGTGGCTGCCTGGGTGTGCTGTATTTGTATTAGTCTAATATATATGGCTGAATGATGATATCTAGAGCTAAGTATATGCCTTGGGTGGCTGCCTGGGTGAGCTGTATTTGCTTTCGACTAACCATGTACCTAAGTTTGAAACCAGTTAGCTTTCATCTACTACTGCGCCACAGAAGATTTATTAAAAAATATATTTTGTTTAAGCATGCATCCATCATCTTCCTAAATAATAAAACATTAGGAATTCTTATAGATCCCAAGGTCTGAAAGGGAAAATTATTTTTTTTTTAGGAATTTATGTCCTACCCCACTTCACTGCTGAGCTGAGGAGCTCTTGAGACAATTAATTAGCTGAAGTTTTTCTACCATTTTTTTTAAATTCGTTTTCCTTTCAAATTTTGTTGTGTACTTCGCCATTTGTAAAAAAAAAAAAATAAAAGTTATGCAAATGGGAGATCATGTTGATTGCCTTTAGATTAAGATTATTTTAAAGTTCATTAATCTGTAAATGTAGCTTTTATTGTGCCTACTGCATAAGGTAAAATCTACTGCATAAGGTAAAATCTGGTTATTCGTGCTGTGATTAGCAACAAAAGATAATTATCACTTAAAAAAAACAAAACAAAACAAAATTGTATAAAGCTTTGTGTTTGGGCATCAAGTTTATTTATTCTTGTACATTTCAATTTTAATATTTATTTAACAAAATATCTCTAATCTTTCAAATGTTTCTTTCACAGAGCCAACAGCTCCCTGGCCCAACAGCTCAGTTACGTCTCCATGCTGTTAGGCTGCGGAGGAGATGTGGGACAGTCTATGGAGATCAATGCCATGGCCATGAAATATCTTAACGATGAGCAGCTGACCCAAATGGCCAGGCTGTGGAAAGATACTGGCTACTCTACCAGTCAGTCTAATAAAGTTCTTCAGAAAGTGTTTTCGGGGGCCCCGTCAGTACAAGACATGTCCATGTGGGGGTCTTCGCCTAATATGACCATGGGCACTCAGATGTACCTGGCCAGACACGGGCTGTTAGGCAACGACTCTGTCATGTTGACATCCTCTAACACTGACCAGGTGTCTATGCTGGAGAAATTTCAGCTGAAGACGGACTTCAGCACCGTCACCGTAGGAAGTCAAGACATGGGCAGAAAGCTGTCAAGTGAGATATCAGGCTTTGAGACTAACAAAAGAATAAGGGACCCATTGACCCCAATTAGAACCACCCAGGAAATAGCGAGTGCTCAAAGGTATGCCCATTCTCCAACTAGCAATATAAACTGCCTTCCTTTTAATTTGAAACCTGGCGGACTGAATCCAGACAACGGTGCATCCCCATATCTTGGCGGTAAAGATTACAGAGAACCCAATCTTCGAAACGTTGCTCAGGAAGGCAGACGTCAGGATTCCTCGAGGAAAAAACTTCCCACGGCTTCAACGCTTAGTGACGATGAAAATTTATTAGATATTGCCAAGTTGAAACAATTGCCCAAGTTATTGTAGTTTAAAATCTAACTTATTCTCTTAATTTATTTCACTGTATAAATTATAAATATGTTCTGTTGTTATCAGGCTCCCACTTGTACAGTCTTTACTGAGTTAATGTTCTTGTTTGTACAGTCTTTACTGAGTTAATGTTCTTGTAAGTAAGTCCACCTCGAACAGACAAATGTAAAGTCAATTTCTTGTTTCTCTGGGCATCTAGCACATTCAGTATTGTTAATGGTTTGAGATGGTAGATTGTGCTCTGAATGCATAGTCTGTACATCTTTAATTTTAAGATTGCATCATTAGAAATTATCTTAAAATGAAAAATAAAAATCAGCATTCTGAAAATTGTGATATTTCCTGCTCAAATAGACACACCCTCCCCGGCGCACAAGGGCTTTGCCTGCCTCTGATGTGGGAAAATATGCAGGTCGCAACTGGGTTTGCGTAGTCAAGTGAAATGCTGCACTCATCCTTAATCTTCTAATTTGAAGACATTGCCATTATTATATTCAGTGAAAAAAAAATTAATACCTCAAACAGCATTGCCCTTCCTCCTCCAAAAAATAACTTGATGTAACTAATCTATTACTTGTAGAATTTAATATGAAATTGATTCTTGTATTGTTAATAATAGTATATATTATATGATGGAAATGTAGAAACTCTTACACTATTTGTGTATTTTATTTTCTGGTACCAAAAAGTTAACAAAACATTTGATTTTTAAGAAAATCTTTTACCTCAGACTGACAATTTCCTTAGCAACTACATTTAATTTGAAACTTTTTGATCAGTTTCCTTTTTAAATAGCCTCCTGCTGAATAAATCAGTAGCACAATAAGAGGTTCTTAAGTAATAGGACCCCTTTTTTTAAATGACGGGTTATCTTTAAACTGCTAGTTAAAAGGTTTGAGTCTACGAGTTTCACTACATTGACCAAAAAAAAACAACTAGATGTTTGCTTTGTGCATCATTTTAAAATGTCCATGACCTAAACATTTGAATGTCATTAGCCACATCAAAGAACATTCCAAAACTTTTATACAGAAAACAGCTGCAACGATGGTCTCCCCCCTCCCCCCTCATCAAGATTTTATTTCAGTAGAATGGACGCTCTTTATTTACCCTGTTTGCTTTGATTTTAAAGTTGGCAAGTGTTTTCAAGCCGTCCAATGACATATTTTGTTTTACAATGGATCATAACTTCAAAATTCTGAAATTCTTTTTTTTTTCTATTTATTGATTTGTTCTTTTCTGTATAACTTAAGACTCAAGACCCTGTTTTAATTCTCTCTTTGTCAGAATCAAAATTGTCATGGCCATATTTGGACTTAAGTCTCCCATCCTTATAATCTAAAGCAGTGGTTCCCAAACTTTTTTCTTAAATGAAACTCTTTGCACATTATGAGTACTTACCGGAACACTTGCTTATTTATTTTTTTAAGAGAGGTTAATTCACAGCATGGTTTACTAGCTTATTATTCCAGTAGTTCTTGGAACACCTATTTGTCAGGCCTCACGGAACAGAGTTTGAGAAACGCTGATCTAAACTATTCATTTGTAGTTGACATTGGAATGTTAAGATTTCATTTTGTTACAAAATACTTTTTATTAACTCTGCTGTTTTCTTTTTAAGACCAAGTTCATTCTTTATACAAATTATTTACACTATGAAATGATTGTAGGCTATGCACTACACTAAAAAAATGTACTTATTTCAATAAATTATTCTATCATGTACCATTAGTTGTTGGCTTTGTGACTATGTTGATTCAAATGCTGTTTTCCCAGTCATTGAGTCGATCAACCATATGATCGTGTGTATGTGAAGTGTTGGCTTAGGGATAAAGCATCTGCTGCCTGGTGGTAAGGGTTGAAATTAAATCCTGATCTGGTCTGAAATTATTCAGATTTTAAGTTGGCCCAACTTTCATTGACACCGGACATTTTTGTGAGATTAAAGCTTGTTTTGTTGTGATAACTTCGTCAATAGTACTTAAGAACAGGTACACCATACAATCTACAGGACTGGCCTCAATCCCTAATAGAGCTTAGTAGGATTTCAACTTAAGGTTTAAACTGAACGTTACATATTGCCATTGCTGAAGAAAATCATTGTGATAACCACACAATTACCATTGCATTGGAAGAAAAAAAACTATCATGTCTACTAAATTTTATGTCAATTTTTGTTAGTACTGTACTTTCTTCACAAATTTGATTAGCTGGGGCATGGGTGAAGATAAATATGTTGAGTCATTGTATCATTAGTTGCTTTTTATGGCTTGTTGGTCAGGATTTTAAATCTTATTCTATTTTTCTGCCCATCAATGGGTGGTTATAACTTATCTGATAATTTGAATTAAGGCTTATACAGAGCTTAGGAGGTGAGGTGGCTGAGCGGTAAAGTGCTTGGCTTCTCAACCAGGGGTCCCGGGTTGAATCCTGGGATTTTTATTTCGGGATCCCTGGGCGCCTGTGAGTCCACCCAGCTCTAATGGGTACATGACATTAGTTGGGGAAAAGTAAAGGCTGTTGGTCGTTGTGCTGGCCACATGACACCCTCATTAACCATAGGCCACAGAATCAGACGACCTTTACATCATCTGCCCTATAGACCACAAAGTCTGAAAGGGGAACTTATACAGCACTTGATACCTCTAATGTGGGGATATCATTATTAGGTATCTAATGGTATAATAGATATACAGTGAAAATATATTGCTGCCATGTTTGGCTAGGGCAACTCTGAAGGAACATCAGAAACAGGTAAAAATTCTTACTTAAGGCAACACTATTAGTGAAGTCAGAGAAGGCATACATTCATTATCATGCCTCTTGTCTTTGACCACACACAAAACTAACTTTATTTATTAAACTAAAATCATGAACTTAAGGTGACATTAAGAGGAACAACATTTTTTAAATCACCACTGAGACCTTGAATGACACTCTATTAAAATAATTTAGAGAAGAATATATTTTTTTTTTATTGTAATGTAACTTTGGGAATAAACTAGAGATAAAAATAAATAACAAGAAATGCTGATGGCATATTACACATTTTTAATTGCCCTATTAGACAACGATTTGCTTTAAAAAAAATGTTAATACTTGTGTAAATAAAAGTATCAAAAATCAATAAATAATAAATTTCTTAAAATATGATTTACCTTAAAATAATAATTGAATGAGTTGAAAGAAATTGTATTTCTTTTAAGGGGAAAACTATTTGTTTACGAGTTGACATCCTCTCAAAAAAACACAAAAATAGTTGAGTTAGAGAAGTGCTTTTCCCTTGATATCAGAAATAAATTTATAAAAAAATCAATAAATAATAAATTTTATGAAATATGATTTAAGTTAAAATAATGATTGAAAGAGTATGTCTCTGAAGGGGAAAACGAAGCCATTTGTTGACATCCTCTCAAAAACACACAAAAATAGTGTGAGTTAGAGAAGTGCTTCTCCTTTGATATCATCGCAGGCCTTATCGTTGACTTCAATAACTTCTCTTCGTGTGTATTTAGTGTTGTCCGGGGCACAGAACTTCTCTTTGCTCACTGTGTTGAGGCACAGTATGGACGGAGACTTCGGAGAGTCTGCTTCCTTCTTCTTAGTGTAGCAGAGTGGGTTTTTAGTACAAGGAGAAAGGCTCTTGTTGGAGGGGTTCTCACTTTGGTCCACAGTGGACATGTCCATGTCAATATCCTCAGCGCTGACTTCACTTTGCCTGATTTGGGGCTCAGATTCTCTGGCCCCATTATTTTTGTCGCAGTTGTTTTGACTTATGTTGAGGTTGGCCACATCGTCTGCATTTTCAGTTATTGCCGTGGAGCCACTGGCATTGTTCTGGCCCGTGCTCAGGGGAGCTAATTTGTTCGCTGTCAAGTCTGCATTTTCAGACACCGCAGAGGCTTCAGTGCTATTTTTAACAGTGTCACCATTGTTCTGGTGCACGTTTAAAGTTGTTAAAAAGTTCACTGCTGGGCCTGTATTTTCCAATAATGTGGTTGGGCCAGAATTGGCATTCTGCTGATTGCTCTGGCACATACTCAACAATGATATATCATTGACTGCTGTTTGTGCATTTCCACCGGCTGTGTGAACAATGTTCAGCTGTGACCTTTTTTTGATAGGGCAGCCGCCATCATTTTCGGAGTCCTGCTTCTGCTCCTTAGTTAGACATGCTTCAGCCGTTTTTGGGTCATGACTTACAACTTGAGCATTCTCCAAAAGAGCAATGCTGTATTTGTCTTTCGATGACTTCTCTGGTGAGCTAAGTCTGATTAGTCTCTTTGTCTTGTTTGCCACCTTGGAATCATCTTTTCGCTTTGAATCTCTGCAAGGCAAAATTGTAGGCTTACTGAACTCTTTTCCATTATTTGATTCAGATGATTGTTTTGTGAGAGGCTCAACATTTTCGTCCACCACCTCATTACATGGCTGAGTCTCACATTTGGCCTCATTCGCTGCATCTTCCCTATTTAGTATATTGCTGCTTGGTGTAGGCTGAGAGCATGGGTTTTGATTGTCATTCTGCAAAGAAGTTACCTCAGTTTCATTAGTCACATCCCTGCAAGGTGAGGATTTCAAACAGGGCATTTTATAGTCTTCTTCAGATTTTCTCTCATCACAGCAGGGTGAAGATTTTAAGCATGGTCTTTGGGAGTCCTTTTCAGGAGCTGTTTCACACTTTTGAACATCTCGGCAGGGTCTTTGAGAGTCCTTTTCAGGAGTTGTTTCTTCACACTTACGTATATCTCTGCAAGGTCTTTGGGAGTCCTCTTCAGGAGATGCTTCTTTACACTTCCGTACATCTCGGCAGGGTCTTTGATAGTCCTTTTCAGGAGTTGTTTCTTCACACTTACGTATATCTCTGCAAGGTCTTAGGGAGTCCTCTTCAGGAGATGCTTCTTTACACTTCCGTACATCTCGGCAGGGTCTTTGAGAATCCTCTTTTATTTCCTCTGCTTCACATTTTACCACATCTCTGCATGGTGATCTAGAGCATGGAGTTGAATCAGCTTTATGTGATGAAGTATCTTCACATTCCTTTTTAAACTTATCTGATGGTGATCTAACGCAAGGGAACTGCGAATCCTTCATTGCAGGGGCTGCTTTATTCAAAGCCTGAGAATCTTTGCGATGCGGGGAGGTACAGTGAGGAAATTTAGCATCCCTGTGCTCTGCAGTGCTCTCAGTTGGTTTGTACATAACTTTGCAAATGTTTGTGCTGTGATGGTTCTTCTCGAGTGTCGCATCGCCACCTTCTCTTTCCTGGGCACCACTGTTCCCTGTGGCCATCAACAAATGCTTACCCTGATTGTTCATCCCTTCCTGGTGAATTTTCAGCATGATAGAATCTTTATCCGCATCTATGGCAGTGGCACACTTCTGCCTGCTATTTCTCCTAATCAGATATAACATTAGGAGTGATGCCAAGGAAATGGGCACAAGGTTCCGCCACTCAGATTTTTTAAGATTCCGCACAGATTCACCTAGTTAAAAAAAAAGAGAATCAGAAGCGATTTGGTGAAGTAAAAAAAATAAATCTTACACATGAAATGAAATAAAACCATGATTTTTTTTTTGGTTCCTTTTAAATTTCAAAATAGACACACTATAAAAGATTAAATATTGAATTGTGTCCCTTTAAACCTTTTTTTTTTATTTTAGATTTAACTGGCAATCAGAGAAGAAATATAACCATCTAAAAAAAAATTATTTATTCATTTTTATTTTTCAAATTGAAATATTGAATTAGCTATCTTCGTTCCAATTCAGGAGCTAAAATAAGATAATTATAATCACTGATTGTTGCAGTGCAAAATGAATTGCCATGTGGGATTTAACTCTTTCTCTCCATAATTATTTACCACATTCTGGTGGAATCAATGTTGGTATCGTCAGTTAGGAGATGAGTTAAAAACTTTCTTCTTGGGAGGCTGTAAATATATTTCTGTATATTTTTTCATTTCCACCTCTTCACCTATCTTGGCAGTATCATAGATCACCAGGGAGGAACAGATGCAGATGTTGGAACCCGCATTGGTAAAGCTCGAGCAGCCTTCCATCAGCTAAAGAACACCTGGAGATCTAGGGAAATAAGCACCACCACCAAGATTAGGCTCTTTAACAGCATTGTTAAGCCGATACTACTTTATGGAGCAGAGACCTGGAGAACACCAAAACCACCATTAAAAAAGTCCAGGTATTCATCAATATCTGCCTGAGGAAGATTCTTATGATCCGCTGGCCAGACAAGATCTTGAATGAGGAACTGTGGCAAGGAACAAAACAGCAGCCCATTGAAGTAGATATCCTTCAGAGAAGCTGGAATTGGATAGGTCACACCCTGCATCCAACATAACAAGGCAAGCCCTAACCTGGAACCCCCAAAGAAAGAGGAAGAGAGGATGGCTCAGGAATACATGGAAACAGATGCCAAGCAGATGAGCTAGACACGGGGAAAGTTGGAGGGGCTCGCCCAGAACTGTGATGCCTGGAGAAGCTGTGTGGTGGCCTATGGCCCAGTAGGGACCACAGGCTGAGATGAGATTTTTTCATGGTGAAAATTTTTGTTCTTTACTTAGTAAACTTATTATGAATAAAAAACATGGTACATGATTGGGCATCCCTTTAGTAAATTTTGTGTCATTTTAATATCATAAATTTTTATATGTTGTTTTTTTTAACTGAAAGAATGATTTTATGCAACTAGTGCTGACTTGTTAAAGATAAGTACAACATGTTTTGCCAGAACGACAGGTATTAGACCTCAAGACCAACTGCCCATTTTTCTTCATCCAAAACAATAATTTAAAGTGAAAGCCCCATTCTCCACCAAGATTTAATCACAAAACCCTTTGTTCAGTCAAAGAAGTTTCAACTCACCAACCATGTGATAAAAAAAAAATCATTCTAAGTCAATATAATTTAAAACAATTTTTGTCAACAAATTTAAATCTTTAATTTTTTTAAAGATAGAATAAATGAACTATTGTATACATTTTAAACACCATCACATACTCAAAGTGTTAACAAGCATGTACAAACAAGTACAAATGCAATTATTTTAATAACAGACTATTTCAAATCTATAAATTAATTATTTACAAACATCTTTAATGAATCAAAACTCTAAATAGCAAAAATAAAATCTCAGCTGATGTATAAAACAGTCATTCCTTATAAATCACTGCAGGAAGTTAATGTAATTGAGACCAATCGTTAAAGAAGGCCTCAACAGACCAATTGTTAAAGAAGGCCTCAACAGACTAATCGTTAAAGAAGGCCTCAACAGACCAATCGTTAAAGAAGGCCTCAACAGACCAATTGTTAAAGAAGGCCTCAACAGACCAATCGTTAAAGAAGGCCTCAACTATTTCCTGAGATGTCACAACCTGTGGGCAGTTAAGACGAAATGCTAATCCCCATGCCACAAGCCCTTTAACATAGCAAAGAGCCATCTAAACTTCCCACGAGATGAGACATTGCAGCTCAGTGTTCATGAATTCTGTAATGACTGGTCTCTGCCTAATAGTACATGTAATTATAATGTCATTTGTAGCATATAGTTTGGTTGCCCTTTTTATTTTTACAGTTTGAAATAAGTTTTTGTTTTTCTTGCCTTATTTTCTTAATTATAAGCAAATTATTTATGACAATGAAAAAACAGTGCACAGTAAAACAGGTTTATATACATTAATTATTCCCATGATGCCCTTGCTTGAACTAGCTATCCTATATCTTTTTTTAATTACATTATTTGGCTTATATTGACCAAATAACTATTGACTTCAATATCTATTTTTTTTTTAATTAAACAACACATTGTAATCCAAAGCTGTATTAATAAAATAATAGAGAATTGTATCAGTGTCTTAAGAGATTGGAAAACAAATGTTGTTCTTATCAATGTTAAACATGCTTATTTGTATTTAAAGAACTAGCATTTAAATACTTATGTGGGAAGCATGGTCCAGAGGCTAAGTACACTTGAACTTGGCCTGGCCTCGATACCTATGAAGGGGGCTCAAGGTTCAACACCCTACTTGAGCAGAGTAGTGTTTAGTGAGTGCCTAAAGGTAGCATGGAAAACCTTCTACTAGATACTCCCTTCCCCACTGGTCCACAAATGAGATTGGACCATAACACTCTGAACATGTTTTAAGCATGAAAGTAGCCCTATATAAAAGCTAGAATTCATTTATTTATTTACTTTATTAAAATAAATGTGTGATATGGGCAATATTTAATCTAAATCATAATTACAGGTTTTTTTTTT
>JADKLZ010075329.1:0-12047 GCA_021533235.1 Biomphalaria straminea | reverse complement strand
TTTTCTTAATTATAAGCAAATTATTTATGACAATGAAAAAACAGTGCACAGTAAAACAGGTTTATATACATTAATTATTCCCATGATGCCCTTGCTTGAACTAGCTATCCTATATCTTTTTTTAATTACATTATTTGGCTTATATTGACCAAATAACTACTGACTTCAGTATCTATTTTTTTTTAATTAAACAACACATTGTAATCCAAAGCTGTATTAATAAAATAATAGAGAATTGTATCAGTCCCTTAAGAGATTGGAAAACAAATGTTGTTCTTATCAATCTTAAACATGCTTATTTGTATTTAAAGAACTAGCATTTAAATACTTATGTGGGAAGCATGGTCCAGAGGCTAAGTACACTTGAACTTGGCCTGGCCTCGATACCTATGAAGGGGGCTCAAGGTTCAACACCCTACTTGAGCAGAGTAGTGTTTAGTGAGTGCCTAAAGGTAGCATGGAAAACCTTCTACTAGATACCCCCTTCCCCACTGGTCCACAAATGAGATTGGACCATAACGCTCTAAACATGTTTTAAGCATGAAAGTAGCCCTATATAAAAGCTAGAATTCATTTATTTATTTACTTTATTAAAATAAATGTGTGATATGGGCAATATTTAATCTAAATCATAATTACAGGTTTTTTTTTTTGTTAAAAAAAAAAAAAAAAAAAGTAAAAAATACTAGCAAACTCTATTTCACTTGCAGCTGAAATCATAAAAAAAGGTATAAGAATTCATGAATATTGCTGTTTAATTCTTTACAAACTCATTGGGATAATAATTTATAAGTTCTCCAGACATTAGATTAATTTGTGAAAAACTGATTGGGATAGAATTTTATTTGTTGTCCCTCTGCATGTTCTATATACAAGCGTGGTCGAGAGGCTAAGTGCGGCTTGAGCTTGGCTTGGCTACCTAGAAGGGGGCTCTAGGTTCGACACCTGACTCGGGCAGAGTTGTGGTTACTGAGCGCCCAAAGGCAGCACGGAAAACCAGCTCCTAGATACCCCCTCCCCCCCACTGGTCCACAAATAAGATTGGACCAAAGCGCTCTGAGCATGCTATAAGCATGAAAGTAGCGCTATATAAAAGCTATAATAATAATATTGTTTTTATTTACATTATTTACTCATAGATTCTAGTGATATGACTAAAACCAAAGAATGTACAAATTGCACTGAATTAAATGAAAATATTTAGCTATATTTTTGAAATGCTATAATAACCATTTTTATCATTTCAATACTTATAACACTTCCTCAGTAATTCACTGTCTATTAATAAACAAAACAAAAAAAATGAAAATACAACATGTGAATCTAAATTAATAATCAATGCAAATTCTCAACAATTATCAAAAGATTAAATCAACAATTAAAAGAAAATTGGAAATAAAAATTAAAACATGGTTTACTTTAAAAAGGAGAGTGGTATCAAGTGGTATGTAAATATACTGCACAAATTTGACTAAAAACAGGTAGAAATAAATATGCTTAAAATAGTTAGCGCCATATTATTGTTTAAATTTACAAATTAATGTTTTATCCCATGTTTTTTTAGCTAACTCTGAAAAAAAAAAAAATTATTTAAATGAAATATTTAACAAAATTGGAAATAACTAGATTTCTTCACAATTTAGCAAAGATTTATAAACAAAACCAATATTATTTTATAACTAAATCTTTTTCAATTTACTTCTGAGCCCCTGAACTGTCTTCTTCGTGCTTAACCTTTTTCACAGATTTTGAATGCATTGTCCAAGAAAATATAAGGGTTGTAGTCAGGGCTGACGCCACCAAAGTACTTAGCAGAAACCTGAGGTTTATAAACCACTTGGGATACTTTGGGTTCAGAACGTCCCTGAATCCTGCGTAAGAAACACCGCAGATCATTATAAGAAAACTAATGGAGTTCGGGTACAGTAACACCGCAGGCCATGCTATTAAGGGCAAGGCTATGCTGTAGCTAAGAGAGTACAAGGTCACTTTGTTTGCACTGCCCATTTCATGACCCCATGACACACCTCCAAGAAAGGATAAAATGCAGGCACCATATGCCAACTGGCAATGTGCTAAGCTGGGGCAGTAGCTGCCGGACCAGTACATGTAAGCAGGTACTGAAAGAAATGGTATCAAGCCGGAAACACCATAAATCATGAAAGGATAAGGCGTCGAAAACAAACTTTTCAAACTCAGAAACTTGAACACTGAAACATTGGAAGTGGTTGCTGGAACGTTACCTATACTCCTCATCTGCCGCTCTAAAGAGTCCAAGTTAGCGTTGGAAAGGCCTAATTTTTTGGCAAGATGCCTGATAGGCCCACTGCTAAACTGTGCGGCATGAAGTTTTTCTAGTTTCTGGCTGTTCAAAAAAGTCTGACCACCACACAACGGCTTGTATAGCAAAGAACCCAAACATCTTTTGTGTAATGTCGTCACTTGCGTTCCGTTGGAGAACAAGTATTTGTTACTGTGAGTCCAAAAGCACTGAAGTCCTGGGTGTTTGGAAGCTGTTAGCGTGACATATTTCGCAGCCATTACTCTGGGGGAAAAAAAAAGAAACAAAAATGATGTAAGATTATTTAATTCTATTCTTCTGCATGCTCTGAGTTTTACATAAAAGTCTGTTATTTTTTTCTAGTGAAATTAACGAGGGTGTCATGTGGCCAGCATAACGATCAACTGCAATTACTTTTCTCCAACTAATGTCAGTTCCCCAATAGAGCTGGGGGGGTGTCAGAGGCGCCTAAAGATTGAAAATCCAAGTCCTCACTAGGATTCGAACTTGGTACCTCCGGTTTGGAAGCCAAATGCTTACCACCCAGCCAATGCATGAAATTGAATAGCTGTGGCTCAATGTCTTATCTTAATTTTCTTTCAACTAGCTCCATGCATAAAGGTTTGGGCTTACTTTTGAGGGAATATGGTGCATTTAAGAAAGGATTATAACACATTTCAGAACCACACTGCTATCACCCGTCTTCCTTATCCTCTTAACACTTATTTAGTGACTTAGTCACCTTCTATGTGCATTTACTAAGTGACTTAGTCACCTTTCATGTGCATTTACTAAGTGACTTAGTCACCTTCCTTGTGCATTTACTAAGTGACTTAGTCACCTTCCTTGTGCATTCGCTGTTAGAATCAACATTAGATTCAGTCTGTATACATTGTCAATGCCATATCCGACAATTCAAAACTTTCTATTATGCTATAACATTGCACTTACCTGTTTATTTTCTTCTGAGAAATGACTCTAAGAATTCACAATTTTCACAGCAACATTAGATACTATTTAGGCCCACCTGTGAAGAAAATTGTCTTAAGAATTAACTTTTAAAATGTCTCTAGAGAATAAAATACAATCATATATATGATCATTTAATATTTTAATAAATGAGTATCCATAGCCCATGGCTAGTCAGCACTAGGGTCTGTCTGATGAACATGATAAATTAATCTCTTCTCTGCTAAACTATCTACAACTAGATCTAGAAACATATCTATATTACAAACCTAGTAAGTAAGTAATGAATTTTAAATCAAATAAACCATCTATTATAGATCTAGACTTTCTCATCTAGACATCTATCATTATCAATATTACCTGGCATCTTACTCTTAGACTCTTCTCAAATCTATCATACTCCTCTATCTAGTAAGTTAAATAGCTCTAACTCTATGCAGAGCATAGATAGTATGCATACTATGCATGGGCAGTAGATCTAGATTATATCTAGATCTATATAAATCTAGACTTCTAGTCTTCTAAAAGCTAGATCTAGACTACTTAGTACTTATCTACAGTATTATAGTATTATTATTAGATTAAATCTAGATTAATCTATCTAGTCTAGATCTAGAAAGTAGAATCATGAAAGGTGACATGATTGTTGTTACTGGCATACTACACATGTTATTATTGTTATGTAGACTGTAGACTACAGTAGTATAGTACTACTACTAATATAAATAATTAATGTTATTAATGCACTACTAGTGCACTACCCATGCAGTAGTACGTCTGTTTTCTTTGAGTCTATCCAGTCTCCTATTTCTAGTAGTAGTACTGTACAGTCACAGACTTCACAGTGTACTGAAGGCAGCGTAGGGTATACTCAACTGTAGACTTGTTACACTATAATAGAGAGAGAGTATAGACTACTATAGAGAGAGTCTAGTGAGTATAGGCCTACCCAGTGAGTGTAGAATTGATTGATTTGTTTTCGATGAAGGGAAAAATCTATAGAATAAGACTTATAAGTGACATTTATTATTCAATTATTTTAGTTATTCAATAAATTCATTAGCTAGATTCTGCTACATAACACATTTAACAGTGCCTACACTGCAGAGTAGTACAGTCACACTCCAGTCACATTGACAGTGCCTGTCAGTCTCAGTGCAGACTCACTCAGTGCTAGACTGTCACTCTACTCTAATAAGACTCTAGACTATATACTCTATAGATTCTAGTTACCTATATAACTATAATAGTATAGTCTATAGACTATGTCACAGTATGTCTATCTATATTTAATATTAGTATATTTATAATTTAATATTATACTAATAAAATATATAGTTATATAGTATATAGATCTACATACTGTTTTACATAGGTCGAATCTTTAAGTTTAAATGCCAGCCTTGCGTGGCTTGGGCTTGAGTCATCAACTTCAACTGTCTTGCAGTCTTGGTTAACAGCTAAATCAAATGTTGATTACAAATTAGATCTAGAAAAAATCTAGATTCTTATTAAGTTATATCTACAATCTAATCTAGATTTACATCTGGTTTAGACTTCGACTCGATCACCAGTTGCTCGATTCTGCTCAGCTCAATTATGTTGCCAATGCCCTTGACTCCTTGTCAACTGTTGGGGTACACACAATAATGTTTATATTACATAATTTCGGAGTGGCTTCCCTTGTATGCTAAGTTTAGGAAATTTCGCATGGGCCTGATCTAAGAATAACAAAAAAATATATAGACTCTATAAATATCGAGGCCTAGGCCTAGGGTCAATAGTAACATAGGGCCTATCAAACCAATGAAAACGAAACATAATTCCAATTTAATAACATCGACCAATCGCAGTTTGTGTGAAAGGTCACACTTCTAATTTGCATAGCCTCGTCGCCCAACAAGCATGCGGGACTCTGTGCCACTGCTTCTTCGGCATTTGACGTCATGTCGGTGGAGAGACTTCCCAGATGCCTGTGCGTCGACGGAAAAACTTTCAATATATGGACGACGACCGCCATTCCTATAACAAGACGTTGTTTCTCGAGCGGGCAAAAAAAGGCGAATTCGGGTGATTTTGGCTAGTCTGATGCCCCTAACTCCTTCTCAAATTAAAGATAAGCTTATAAATGCACTCGACAACGATAAAAATGTAAGTTTTAGGCAAAATATCAATGAAAAATAAATAAAAATGTTAAAATCATCTTGGTCCTATTTTTATTTTTTTGCAAGTGTAAAGATAACTGGGTTAGTGTCAATGTATGGCACTAGCCTTAAACAACTTTACACAGGCTTTACACTATAACTAGTTTACTGTTTAAATAGCATACTACTAATGCAAGTATTTAGAATCGACTACATCTTAAAAATATCTCTTGAAGTTGATCAAGTCAAGTATAATTATAAAATTCATATAAGATCTAGATCTAGACCTAATATAACCAAAAAAAACATTTCAACTTCACCGTGTTCACTCTGTTCAGTGTCAGTGAATCAAGACTTCTTCAAATTCTGACTAAGTTAGTCCCTCATTTTTGGCTTGCAAGCCCATCCTTATTAAATGTTCCTTGTAGATTATCTAGATTTAGCAACTTTTGATTTTAATTAGATCTGTATTATTCTGTATAGATTTATATCAAATCTATAATAATAACTTAGTCTAGAACTTACTTCTAAAGTTAATTTTGTCTTAGTAAAGACCTAAAGAGTTAGTACTGGAAGGTCTAGATCTACTAGCAGCCAGTTGAGTCAGTCTAGCATCTTAAACACTAGCTAGGCAGTGACTAAGTAAGAGTCTAGGACCTACTCAGTGCTAGTCTAAAGATCAAATCTAATGATAATGTAGACTTTTTTTGTAGTACTAGTGAGCATCTAGACACAAGTGTCACAAGACAGTCAAATGAGTCTTGTAATCATGTCCTTGTCGGCTTGTCCATCTAGAAGTAGAATCTAGTCACTCTTCTAGTCCTAAACTAGATCTAGAATCTAGTAACTAATAGTATAGATGACTTGTTTCTAGATCAAGAACCGAAGTCTAGATCTAATCTATTCTTAAGTGCAGTGTCAGTGTAGTAGACTACAAATACATTATTCATTATTCATATCAAGATCTATTATCTAGATTCATGTTTAAGATTAAGATGTTTAATGTTTTATTGATCCTTATTATACCAGGCTTATTCATTGGAAATGAATTACAAGGACTTTTTTTTTCAATTAATAAATAAATAAAAATAACATTCCATGAAAAAGGGAACCTAGACAATGTAAAAGGCCAATGCCCTTGAGCCTACATTTTGTTTGTTAACAGCGCTTTATAAATAAAATTATTATTATTAAAAGATATAATGATATACATATCAAATCAGTATTATTAAGTACTGGTTTAAGTTTAAATTGTAGGAATGAAGTCCAAGCTATAATATAATTGATCTTGACTTGTAGTAATTGGAGCAAGCTTTGCAATGGAACATTTTACCAACAATGAAATAAATGACTTACACATTGGCCACAGAAACTACAAAAGTAACTTAATGACAATATATTCATTGTTGTTGATGTGCTAACAAAATAAACTAAATTGACCCAATATTAGGTTGTAGTAGTATATCTGAGAATATATCTGCTGGAATAAACTGCCCAGTGTTCGCCCAAACATTACAGGCTCATACAGATCTTGCCAGAGGAAGTAAAAAATCTGCAGTGCAAAGCCCTCAGCCTACTGGATGCTGAAATTGGTTATATAAACAATAGAACCATGATGAAATACATATATATTTATATATATATGTATATATATTATATGTATTTCATCGTGGTTCTATTATTAAAAATAAACATAAAATATATCGGCCTTGTGCAAAAGGCAGAAATGGAATCATAATATTTATATTCTCCCCAACCTGGACAATCTGCATCTTATCAAATGAGTCCATGTTAAAAAGTAAATCTCCCCTTTTAAGTATCAGGCAAAGGAAAATGGATCAATTTCATAGAAGCACAGGATGTAAATAAATAGACACAGTTAGAATTATAAGAAAAGTGTTATTATTGATTTGTATTTTGAAACAAGTATAGATATCCAGTGGATATCCAGACATCCAGTCACCAAGTGATTATATGATTTTAAAAAATTAAATGAAAAAGGCTATATATATAGTAATAACTTTGGGTATAGTGCCATCCATGTTTAGCATGGTGAGGCTGTGGAAGTCTTTATGCGATCGAGAGAGCTTGCCATCCCTTGTGCCAAACAGTGCAGGAGGATCCAAGTCTAAGCTAGTATCACATTGTGAACTGTTTAGTTATTTACAATAGCGCAGCCATCTTGTTAGCTATTAAAAAGGTAATAAGGAAAGCTTTGTGTTTCTTTGGTTTAAAATATCATCACTTCAGAGAGTAATATGACAATTCTGCGAATAAATGAAGGCTTTTCACCTCTTGATATAGTTTGCAGCTTTGAAGGACATGGTCTGCATTCTTTGATGCTCCACAAGGGCAGGTTTCGTTTGTCCCTACTTTAAGCTTACGGAACATATGTTGTCTCTGGTTCTAGTTCTAGGCGTCCTTTTTCTTGTAATTGGGAGAAGTGAGCTGGTCCAATTCTCATTTATTCTACACTCTGTTATTTTTATCATTTCTTCTGGGTAGAGTGGAATTTTCATTTGTTTGTTGATTCTTCCATCTTTGGCCAGCATATCTGCTTTTTCAATGCTTTCTAATCCAATGTGTTCTGGAATCCATTGAAGTAGTTTCCTTGCTGTTAAGGTTTACAAGAGCTGTCCTGAGTTGCTTTATATAGGAAGTATCCAAGTTTTTCAGGCTTTGAAGGACTGTTTTGGCATGGATCAGTATGGCAATTTGGCTGTTTGGTGTACATGTGTAGTTTATTAGTGTGGTAGCTGCTAGTTGTTGTAACTTGCCTTTCTGCTCTATTGCTCTCTGAGAGATCGCCAGTTGCAATTGACTTTTCCATTGGGCCATTCCATTAGTGTGCCAGCTCCTCTATTTGTGTTGGGTTTTTAGAGAATCCGTCTGTGTAAACTCTAACCCATTAGTTGTTGAGGTAATGGAATTTTTAGAAGAGAGTTCACTAATTCCTTGTGCTCTGTTTAGTTGTGATCGGATAGTTTTGTTAAGCTTTTGATGCTCTAACAGGAGGGAAGGGACATCTGGTACCAGGGAGGAAAAGCAAAATGCTGCTTCTTTGACTCTGTATTTATATTTCTTAAGTGGTGTTTCTTTTTAATGTTCTGTGATTCCTGATCAAAATGAGTTCTTTTTAGTCGTTTTGGGTGCCAGTCTTGTGTATTTTGGATTTATGTGGGTGCCTGTGTAAAGATTTTGTGTGTGCGGGAGTGGGTTTCTTGTAAACTAAAAATTTTAGATTACATTTTAAACATTTCATTATTCATTGTTACAGATCATTGATGAGAAAGCAGTTGAAGAAGTTATTACACTTTTGGAGGCCAGTAACATCACGAAGGAAATTTTAGAGGTTTGGCCTGAATTTTTTGTAATATTGCGAAGAAAATAAATTTTTCCTCCTGTTTATTTTTTGCATTTACCAGCTACCAATGCGTATTATGTCAAAGCATCATTTGATACAGCCTCCAAGCCATGTAACCATTTCCAGTCATTCTTACATTCCTAAGGACACATGTATTCTTTTTCTCACTTTGTATTCATCAAATCTCACACTTAGTTGACTGTTTTACCATTTAAATTGTGGATTGTTTGAATCTACATATCACAATTTCATAAGCTATGCCATTGACTTAAAATTCATCATAAATAATTAGGAATAATTTTATACATTTTTTTATTTTGTTTTAATTTTCTCTATTACAAAATTTTAAAATGTAAACATATTTTTTTTTTTTAATAGCAAACACGCTTGGGAAGAGACATCAATGATATTCGCAAAACAAGCAAAAATCCAGTGATAGCCAAACGAGCTAAAAATCTGGTGAAATCATGGAAAAAATTAATAACTCCAGTTGCCAATGGTCAACATCCTGCTCAGAAAATAAGCCCTGGTCTTTCTCCGGCTGTCAGTATCAGCAATGCCACAGCCAAAAATCTGCCCTCTCCTGCTTTGATAAATGCACGTCAGCAGGCCTTAAAAGCTGCTGGGCCAGTGAGAAGCCCAATTGTTCAGTCCAAAGCCAACCAGCAAGTATTGCCTACTTCAAAGTTAGCTCAACCAGAAGCCAAGCTAAAGCAAGGCATAGACAAAAAATCGCCCATGCCTGCTGCAATAAGACAATCTCAAAGACATGGGAATAATTGTGTAAATGATGATTCTAACTTTAGTTGGCCTGGGACTCCTCCTTCTACCATCAGTGACAGCAGCCAAGACCGTCTTATTGGTGATCGTGAGAATCAAGATTCAGGAAATAAAGGTCAAAGGACAGTGCCAGACAAGCGTAATTTCAATTTCGATAACAGTCATTTGGTTCATTCCGCTGAGTCCACAGCAAAGTCATTAAATAGGGCGTCAGATCAAAGAGAAGTGTCAAAAACTAACATTGCCAATCGTAAGAGAGCACGACCCAGCGAGTTTGATGATTCTAATGATTCATCAGTTTATATACCATCGTCTAAACAGCCCCATCTTGTTTCTTCATCTCCAAGTCTTTCAACTTTTAACAGAAATGATGTGATAAATGGTACAGTTAAAAAAAAAAGTATAAAATCTCCAGCGGTCAATGCTCGTGATAATGTGGCCACTGATTCTAAAACAATGGTATCTTCCTCTTCTAGAAACAGCCTCAATGACCAGTCAGATGCTTCCATGTCATTCAATCGCAGTCAACAAAAAATTGCAGCTTTACGGCAGGACAGCGTTGACTCCAGGGTCTCTGTTCAGTCATCTGATTCTAGGAGGATTAAGGAGAAACACAGCAAAGTCAAAACAACTGAACAACTTCTTGAAGATATGCAGAAAAGGTTGGCAACTACAGTGGATACTAATGTCATTGCTCAACTTAGGACTAACCAAATGAAAAAAGATACTGACACACAGAAAATTGTTCTTCCATCTGGCTCCAAACATAGAGGTCGTAAAAAGAAACAGGACCGGGGTCTCCCAGACACAGAATCTGCATCGGACGGTCGCAAATTGGCACAAACAAAAAATGAGTACATTGAAAGATTTCTTCTAACTTCTGTTGCACCTGTTCCCGGAGAGGATGCTTTTGAACATTCGTTGCCTTCAATAAGGCAAGACTCTCTGGATGAGCATCAGATAAATTTAGGTGGGTGTAGCTCATCATTTTCTCAATCTGTTTATGACCCTGGCTTTTCTTACTCAGGGCGCCAGGATAAGCCAGATTCAGGGCCTTCTGCCAGCCCGCCTGAAGCCAGAGACATTTCTGAAGTTATGGGCTCATTACCTTCTACATCGGCATCACTAGAATCTTCTGTTCGCCTTTCAGAAGAACAAATTCTAGCTCGTCTCCCTCCCATAGATTATGGTAATATAGATTGGACAGTGCATGACTATCCCGCTCCTCAGGAGCTACCAGTGACTGCTGGTCTTGTGGATAGGTTACACAAAGATAATATTCCTGGTCTAAATGGGACATATGACTATGAAGGACAGTTCAAGAAATGGCATGAAACGCTTACTTTGGATACTGTAAATGGTGAACCACTTTACATTCTGCCCTATGTGATCCCTAGCGACTGAGTGCTGAGCGTTATTTGGTTGTGATTGTTGCTGTACCTGATCTGGCTGCTGTTATTCCTCTTGCTGAAGTTAATGAGATGCTATTGGCACATTTGTGCACGCCAGCGTGGCTTCAAGGCCATATGCTGTTTGTGTGTAGTTGATGCTGGCTGCTCTGACACATTCCTATGGAGCATGCATGTCAACTGAACCACCCCATTTATTTTTGTATTTTTTTTTTTAATGGGGGTTAAATCTTTGGTTTAATTAACAGAATGTGTTTTGTGATTGATGCAACCTGGTTCATTTTGGTTTTCAAATGTGAATATGCATATAGCTAGAGTTAATTAGATCTTCTAAGTAACTTGTGTTGATTTGCTTTTTATGATTCCTAAACACATTTTCAACTATTTTTTTTAGCCATTGTGCTAATTAGAGTAATTACTTGTACCCAAAGTTGTTGTTTTTTTTTTTAAATTGTTATGAATCTAACAAGATGCTGTGTGCTGAAAGAATTATTTAATTTCAAAATTTTTCATCTATTTCTTATAAATTTCTTGCTGTAATATTAATACTTTTTTCTTGTATAAGAAGTCACTTATTTTAGGACGCAAAGTAAGCAAAGAATTACTTTAAGGAATACTGTATATCAACAAAAGATACAATTATAACTAGATCTCCCAGTGTCACTGTTAATTTTGTGCCTTTGAACATATTAAGTCAGAAGAACAGCTAGAATAGTAATTAAACACAAAATTTCTATGCAACCGATTGTGATAAGTGTATATCTTCTCATTATATATAATAACTTATTGATTTGAACAGCAAAAATTTAAATTGAATAAGGAAAAAGTAATTACAATTTGTTGTAATGATCATATATATATTTATATATTATTTTACTAATAGTGATACAGTTAAATGGTTTTAATGTCTGTTACAACAAACTTCACAGAGTATTTCCTCAGTGGTGCATCTTTTTGTTTTAAAGATACTCCTTTTGTAATGGAAGTTAGACATCATGAGCATTATGGTTAAGTCTATTAATTCTGTGTAAATTTTTTGTCGTTTCCCTCCTATTTTTTTTTCAATATGAATGTAATTTATTTAAGAAACAAATAAAACC
>JADKLZ010075327.1:12527-30105 GCA_021533235.1 Biomphalaria straminea | reverse complement strand
TAGGCTGGCCAATAAGTGAATATGGCCAATATGCTGAATGTGAACACGATAGACATAAATAAATATAGGCTGGCCAATAAGTGATTATGGCCAATATGCTGAATGTGAACACCATAAACATAAATAAATAAAGGCTGGCCAATAAGAGAGTTTTATGAAACGAAAATTTGTGAATCACAATTGTGTGTACTTTATTTTATGTCTATAAATTTTGTTTAATCTCTTTAATTTTTCATAATTCTGAAATCCGAATTCAATAGATATACATGTTTTCAAGTTACATGAAGTTATTTCCTTTTTCTAGTCTATATATTTTTGTATGAATTTTACTAGTTGGCTAATTTTAAGTAATTACATGTCGCAGCTCTTGCTGAGACCTATTCACATTGAAGTAATCAAAATGATTTCAGTGGGACGAGTTCCGACATAATTGTTTTTTAACAATCCAATAGATTTACTATATAGCGTGGGAAGCGTGGTCGAGAGGCTAAGTGCAGCTTGAGCTTGGCTTGCTTGGCTACCTAGAAGGGGGCTTGAGGTTCGACACCAGACTCGGGCAGAGTTGTGTTTACTGAGCGCCCAAAGGCAGCACGGGAAATCAACTCCTAGATACCCCCTCCCCCCCCACTGGTCCACAAATGAGATTGGACCAAAGCGCTCTGAGCATGCTATAAGCATGAAAGTATTGCTATATAAAAGCTATAATAATAAATAATAATAATAATAAATAATAATTTAAAATTTAAAAAAACTTATAAATTGTACTATTTAAAAATGCTTAGTAACCTCCAGCTACGTAGCTTCGTTATTCTTGTTAGATGCATGGTTTAATAATTGGTCTCCTTCTTGAGTAGCTAGCATCTTGCGTTCAATATAACTAGAATTGCTGAAATTGTCAACTTATTTTTTCATATTACTAACTGTTGGTACATTTTCTTAATGCCTATAGGCAAAAACTAAAAAATTTTCACTTGAAATTTTTTTTTTTAATTGAATAATTAGTTTTCGACTAACATTATTACTGAAGTGTTCAATATGAGATCAAGTCCTTATATTTTTGCTACTAGAAATAATTGGTTTCTTTTGAATTGAAAACATTTATGCGAAATATGAAAATAATAGTTAGGAATGAAATTAGACACATGTTTATCCAACAGAAGAGTTTCCCTAGTCAGTATAGGAGTTTTTAATACTTTAATATTTTGTATTATGCAAGATTCATGTTTATAGTATTTTATTCATTATAAGCAGAGGAATCTGTTGCCTATTTAAAATTGTAATGCATTGCAAAAGCTTAGCACTATAAGATTTTTAATTTTGTTTATGATGCATAATGGATCTAATAGTGACAATATTGTAATTTCCTCCTTTCTTGGACGCCATTTTCTCATAATGGGCTTCCACGGAATGTAACCATATACAGCATGGCTGCCATATCATCGCTGGTTAGAACTAGTTCTAGGACCTTATGTTGTCAATACTTTTTAATTCATTAGCTTAAAATAGAAGAAAGTTTGAGTTCAAGAAAGAAATGTAGGTGCAATTGAATTGAATATCTTCAACATTTCACTTCATAACTGTGTTGTTATTGTTTTCTTATTGGCCAGGCTTTTTCTAGACCATGTGATAGCATGATTGAAGTTGAAATGGGGTCAACTCACAGTCAGAGTAAACAAGAGACATTTGACATGGCCAGGACAAGACACAAACAGCAAATGTAAATGAGTTTTTTTATTTCATTCCCTTAAGTTAGAATTTTTTATAACATTGCCTGGACATATTACTATATTTGTCACAGTGTTTTTATGTTAACTATTATAGATTGTCTTTTTCAACTGACCTAGTTTCTTTGCCAATACATTTACATTTGATCTATCAAGGGTGACTGGTAACACATTCAAGGCTATTTCAGAAGATATTGAACCAAGATCAGCTCCCATACCTCACATGGAGAAAGTTAGTAATTTATTTTTATTATCTTATATCACTGAAAGACAATGAGTTAATTAAACATGAACTAAAAAAAACAGCCGCTCATTGTGGCACATTGCCTGAATTAAAGTGGCACATTGCCCGTATTCAAGTGGCACACTTAACACAACTCCACCCACCCTCTGCAATTGGACGTTGATAAAGTTTCCTCAATCCCTAATGCATCTGAAATGCTTAAATTTGGGCAATAATTACCATTTGGACATTTTACAGAACTAAAGCATTGTGCTCCAAGTGATACCTTTCACTTCAAATCAACATACAAATGCAAGCAAACATTTTCATGTATGAAGATGATCAAGAGCAAACTGAACTCACAACTGTCAGATTCGAATTAGAAGAATTGTCTGTAGAGTTCATTTAAGAATTGAACTTCTGATATAACAGATTTGGTGAAAGAAAAGTCTCATTGAATCTAGTGATGTTATCTTGACTGTATGAGATGTAATTTTTTTTGTTAATTTACAACTGCTAACAATGTTCATATATTATAAGTGGCTTATAACATTATTAAAAATAATCAATTAATTTTACCAAATACTTTTATGGACTAAAATGGGTATTGTGCATCTGAATTAGAAGTGAATAAAATTGGCTCAGGGAATCACAAAGATGGCCACCCTTGCTCTAAACAGAATTTTTTTTTTTACATTAATCACAATTTTTTATTGAAAGAAAACAGCATTTGTTAGGTTTATATTTGTATTTTTAGAAAACATTTTAACATATGCACTGATTAACAGAAAAGTTTTATGTGATATTAATACAAGCTAGTTTAGTGTTTCTGTTTACATAAATTTTGTTTATTGTACAGGTTCCAATATTTCAACCAGTTGTGCCAGATGTTTCTGTGTTGTGGACAGATTCTCCTGTAGCATCCCCTCAGAGGAGCACCACGAACAACACACCGTCCTACTCTGTGCTACCTCATACAAGCCCTGCGACCAGGCCTACAGTTCAGCAAATGCAGAGATGTCCGCAGATACCCTCACCCTACCCTTTAGCACAGCAGTACTCTCCAGCTTCCCACGTGGGGTTTATCCACCAGGGTATTGGCCCTTCATCTCACACCGCGGAGACTTCAACAATTAACAGTCACATTTCTGTGAGCTCACAGGGAAAGAAGCCTTATCCAGTCTCTCAGGACAATCCTGCTGTGCTGCCAAGTCTTGCTGGATATCCAGTCTCTCAGGACAATCCTGCTGTACTGCCAAGTCTTGCTGGATATCCATCACCTCAGTATATGCTCAGTAATAGTGATCAGTATGGACCTGTTCCTGCATACACATCTCATAGATATCCATTAGAAGTTACGGGTAGACATGACTTAGATCCTGCACCCACTGCTGGTCCATTCGGTGGTGCATCAAATTCTATGCAATATTTTGGTAGGGCTGACAAGGTCATGCCAAGTTTACCAGATCAGGGAGCTGTCTCTCAAAATGCGAATCGAACGCGCTTTGTTCCGCCTTGTGCATTAAAAACTGTTGTTGAGGAATCTGTCAGCAACCCTACAGATTTGTCTTCCCAGGACAGAATGCTGGGTCTGAGCTCGGATGGCAGTGCTTCAGAAGACAGCGGGCTCAGCACAACGCCAGACAAAAACTCATCTCAACAGAAGCAGACTGCAGGCTGCACAGCAGCTGGTGAGGCTCAGGTCTCGGACAAGCTCTCGTGGGAACAGCTTCCTGCAGACATCCGGTCGCTGCTTATCCAGCAAAATGAACAGATCAAACTTCTACAGCAACAGATACAAATACTTCTGCAGCAGCAGGCAAAGCAGAACATCAGCGCTCAACAGGCGTCATGTAGCCATCATGATACGCTACACAGTGATCGTGGGATGTTTCATGCTGACCAAACCTCTCTCCCTTTGCTCTCACAGAACAAACAAATTTCCCCACAAGGTAGCCCGTCACAAGGTCAAGTTGCGTTAAATGTTACTCAGACTAATCAGGTTTTACCTAATGTCACACCTCAGATCATGCAAGATGGGGAGAAGCTACAAAGTAACAAGGTTACTTCACAACAGACATTGCTTCAGAATTACTCAAGCCCTGCTCAACATTCTTCACAAAGTAGAGAACCCATGTCCTCGACTGCTTTACAGAGTAGAGAACTCATGCCCTCGTCTATACAGAGTAGAGAACCCATGTCATCAACTGCATTACAAAATAGAGAGCCCTTGTCCTCGACTGCTTTACAGAGTAGAGAAAACATGTCATCGGCTGTTTTACAAAATAGAGAGCCCTTGTCATCAACTGCTTTACAGAGTCAAGAACTTTTGTCCTCTTCAGCTTTACAAAGTAAGTTTCAATTGGATTTCTGTTGTTTTTTTTTTTGTTATACAAGAATTTTAACTTTTTTTTTTTTTGGAAAGGAAGGTGTTATATATTTCTATAATTCAATGAATCATGCATTTATTGGTTTTATGCTGTTTATCGATTTAGATCTTGAAAAAAAACAACTAAAAGTGCTATAAAAAATTTAATTCGGGCTTAAAAAAGGTAGGACAACTTAAGGTCTGCCCAAATTGCACTTCAGTTTTTTTATAACTAGTTTTGCATTTGGTAATTTTTTTCAACAAGTTTTGAAAGACAGATCCTGTTCATTTTTATGGGCATGTAGATGTGTAACATTATGTGTGAGTACAACTGGACCCTCATGGGACCATCATGCTTTATTGTCTATTTAGTGATGTAAATTGAAGCCCTTTCTATTTAGATAGCAATCTATCTGACAAGACTAAACAAGTGGCAGAGGTTTCCAGCAAACAGACTCAACCATTTCCAGAATCCAATAGGAAACCTCAACAGGAACTGAACTCTTCAGTTAAGGCGACCTTTTCCAGCTGCGGACAGATTGTCAACTCTCCAGTTTCAGAGAGAGTTAATGATTCTTCATATTTTGACAGGTGATAAGTCTTCTGCATTTTACTTTTAGTATATACTGGTTCTTTGTGAAGGATTCTTTGGACTACATGAGTCCTCAAGTTGTTGAGATTCTATTGCTGCCTTCTTGGTATGATTAAAACATATACGATATGTAAAGCACAACAGTACTGACAGTTAATGTGACCTAGGGGGCCGTACTCCAGTTTTAATACTCATGAATCGCTTAACCTGCTTTTCTGTCCTATATCAAATATGGTCAAATATGGTCTATCAACATTGAGGCTTGCTTTAAAAATTCTTTACATAGCTCAGCAAACACATCTTTTTAGTTTTTAAGCAGAACACTTTGAGTGGCTTTGTTTGGTTGACTTTAAGTTTACATAAGCTTGCTCTAAATTTGCTTTGTATGATATTGTATTCTTCTTGTCTTTTTTTAAACTAATATTAACTAATGACTTTTGCATTTTCAGTAGATCTCAACTTGACCAAAGTCCTATCAGCGTTAGCCAGTACTCCAGTATTGACCAGGTAAATATATAAAATAATTTATGTATCTTTACATTTTAACTCCATTCAGAACTGTTCAAAACAATATTCATTTAGAATGCACATATACAAAATTATATAAACTTTATTTATATCAGTGTTATTTCCTGATTTAAGAAAGTTTGCCTCAGCAATATACTCTCCGTTGCAGTGCCTATTTGATTATTTTAACTATTTTGTTTTTTGCAATCACGCAGCAGGTTTGCAATGAGACAATTAAGTTACTCTAAAAAATTTAACTGTAAAATAGTTTATATTTCAATGCAAAGCTGTGTTAAACAAGTTGTAGACTTTGTTTCATCAATTAAATTTAAAATAAAATTTATTGCTAATAAAGTCTACTACATTTTCAAGTTTTGTTGTTTGACTTCTGTTAACATTTTTAAAGAAATTGCATTTTATTTAACATATCATTCATACTTTGTGCTATCTCTATTGTCTGTGTGTGTGGGAGATATTGTTTTGTACTGCAAGCTGAGCAAACACAACTCAACCTGAGTCTAGATTTGAACTCGAGCCCCTCTGTCTATAGGGCAGATGATGTAAGGTCATCTGATTCTGTGGCCCACGCTTAACGAGGGTGTCATGTGGCCAGCACAACGACCAACCGCCTTTACTTTCCTCAACTAATGTTATGTACCCATCAGAGCTGGGTGGACTCAAGGGCGCCCGAAAATCCCGAAATTAAAAATCCCAGTCTTCACCAGGATTTGAACCCGGGACCGCCAGTATGGAAGCCAAGCGCTTTACCGCTCAGCCACCACGCCCTCTTTCTGTCTAGTTAGCAAACTGGTTTATGCTTGTCAGCCACACCTCTTCTAATTCTGAAACCAGCTGAACTCAGATTTTGTATCTGATGGAAGGCTCACATTTAATGATATGTCGAACAAATCAATTTGTATAATTTATTAATATTATTATTATTATTATAGTAAAACTTAAACTGAATCAAGTTAATTTCTTTCCATTAAAATTCAATAGTGTTTCTTAATATTCTACCTTCGACGAATATTTACCAAGGCAGGCTTATTTTATTTGAGGGTAATTACTTAAAGTGTATGAGGAATAAATTCAGCACTTCTTTGTAAAGATGCTGATGCACCAGTGTACCAATAACCAGAAAATGTTTTGAAGACATACTTGTTTTATGTCTTACGCAGCTCTGAGAAATCTAGATCATTAAGCCTGGAAATATTGTTGAACTTTTTTGATGAGTCTGCTATTTTTTTGTTTCTTTTCGACAGGATGAGTCTAATTCAACGTTTGCTGAAGATGCCACAGATCCTAAGCAATATTATGACCAGCTGATGGTAAGGCTGATAATATTATCACAGCTTATTAATCTGAATATTTTAAATTTTTTAGAATTTACATCATCAGTGTTAAAGACTTAAAAAGAAGATCTTATCCTGAAATAGAAACACCCTGAGGTGGTGTAGACATGTTAGGAGCAAGAGCTTCCTGGCCTGTCCCTTTTTCTTAGTGTCTAAAGTGATATTGTTCACCAAATGTCATGCTCACCAAATGTCATGCTTATCAAATGTGTCATAAATATTTTAACCGACAGTTGCATTTGTTTTTTGCTGTATAAATATTCAGTCCATTGATTTCTTTTCTCAGAACAACATTCAGATGTTTCTGTCCAACACACCAAAAAGGGAAGCTAACAGTGAGGCAGAGACCTGCCCAGAGGAAACAGTCGAGACTCCAACAACAGTGTTAGTGTATTACTAGTTTTTATCCTTTTTTTTGGTCAACTTATTTATAAATGTGTGGAGGCGTGGTGGCTGAGTGGTAAAGGCTACCGAACCGGAATCCGGGGTTCGAATCCTGGTGAAGACTGGGATTTTTACTTTCAGGATCTTTGGGCGCCTCTGAGTCCACCCATCTCTGATGGGTACCTGACATTAGTCTGTGAAAAGTAAAGGCTGTTGGTTGTTGTGCTGGCCACATGACACCCTCATTTACCTTGGGCCTCAGAATCAGATATTTACATCATCTGCCTTATAGACCACAACATCTGAAAGGAGTACTTTACTTTTTTTTTTTTAAATCTATAAATGTGACTAATATTTCTGATTTGCCATGATCAATTTTATGCTGTACTTTTCTCAAAGCCTTTGTACACCCACTAAAAAAAAATTTAGAAAAGTTCAGACTTAATTGGCCTGAAAATGTAAAACATTAGTTTAATATATATGGCTGAATGATGATATTTAGAGCTAAGTATATGCTTTGGTGGCTGCCTGGGTGTGCTGTATTTGTATTAGTCTAATATATATGGCTGAATGATGATATCTAGAGCTAAGTATATGCCTTGGGTGGCTGCCTGGGTGAGCTGTATTTGCTTTGGACTAACCATGTACCTAAGTTTGAAACCAGTTAGCTTTCATCTACTACTGCGCCACAGAAGATTTATTAAAAAATATATTTTGTTTAAGCATGCATCCATCATCTTCCTAAATAATAAAACATTAGGAATTCTTATAGATCCCAAGGTCTGAAAGGGAAAATTATTTTTTTTTTTAGGAATTTATGTCCTACCCCACTTCACTGCTGAGCTGAGGAGCTCTTGAGACAATTAATTAGCTGAAGTTTTTCTACCATTTTTTTTTAATTCGTTTTCCTTTCAAATTTTGTTGTGTACTTCGCCATTTGTAAAAAAAAAAAAATAAAAGTTATGCAAATGGGAGATCATGTTGATTGCCTTTAGATTAAGATTATTTTAAAGTTCATTAATCTGTAAATGTAGCTTTTATTGTGCCTACTGCATAAGGTAAAATCTACTGCATAAGGTAAAATCTGGTTATTGGTGCTGTGATTAGCAACAAAAGATAATTATCACTTAAAAAAAACAAAACAAAACAAAATTGTATAAAGCTTTGTGTTTGGGCATCAAATTTATTTATTCTTGTACATTTCAATTTTAATATTTATTTAACAAAATATCTCTAATCTTTCAAATGTTTCTTTCACAGAGCCAACAGCTCCCTGGCCCAACAGCTCAGTTATGTCTCCATGCTGTTAGGCTGCGGAGGAGATGTGGGACAGTCTATGGAGATCAATGCCATGGCCATGAAATATCTTAACGATGAGCAGCTGACCCAAATGGCCAGGCTGTGGAAAGATACTGGCTACTCTACCAGTCAGTCTAATAAAGTTCTTCAGAAAGTGTTTTCGGGGGCCCTTTCAGTACAAGACATGTCCATGTGGGGGTCTTCGCCTAATATGACCATGGGCACTCAGATGTACCTGGCCAGACACGGGCTGTTAGGCAACGACTCTGTCATGTTGACATCCTCTAACACTGACCAGGTGTCTATGCTGGAGAAATTTCAGCTGAAGACGGACTTCAGCACCGTCACCGTAGGAAGTCAAGACATGGGCAGAAAGCTGTCAAGTGAGATATCAGGCTTTGAGACGAACAAAAGAATAAGGGACCCATTGACCCCAATTAGAACCACCCAGGAAATAGCGAGTGCTCAAAGGTATGCCCATTCTCCAACTAGCAATATAAACTGCCTTCCTTTTAATTTGAAACCTGGCGGACTGAATCCAGACAACGGTGCATCCCCATATCTTGGTGGTAAAGATTACAGAGAACCCAATCTTCGAAACATTCCACAGGAAGGCAGGCGTCAGGATTCCTCAAGGAAAAAACTTCCCACGGCTTCAACGCTAAGTGACGATGAAAATTTATTAGATATTGCCAAGTTGAAACAATTGCCCAAGTTATTGTAGTTTAAAATTTAACTTATTCTCTTAATTTATTTCACTGTATAAATTATAAATATGTTCTGTTGTTATTAGGCTCCCACTTGTACAGTCTTTACTGAGTTAATGTTCTTGTTTGTACAGTCTTTACTGAGTTAATGTTCTTGTAAGTAAGTCCACCTCGAACAGACAAATGTAAAGTCAATTTCTTGTTTCTCTGGGCATCTAGCACATTCAGTATTGTTAATGGTTTGAGATGGTAGATTGTGCTCTGAATCCATAGTCTGTACATCTTTAATTTTAAGATTGCATCATTAGAAATGATCTTAAAATGAAAAAAAAAAAAATCAGCATTCTGAAAATTGTGATATTTCCTGCTCAAATAGACCACCCCCTCCAGCGCACAAGGGCTTTGCCTGCCTCTGATGTGGGAAAATATGCAGGTCGCAACTGGGTTTGCATAGTCAAGTGAAATGCTGTACTCGTCCTTAACTCCTTCTCTCCTAATCAACGATACCATCGTTTATTGACCTAATAAGATTAATGTTTAATTTTATAAAAATGACTTTGTTTTATATAAAAAGACCATGCATTTCCCTTTAATTCTATACTAGATACAATATTCTCTTATAATAAAAACAACAAAAAAGCTATTGAAGCTTAATCATAACAAGTTCATGAGAAAAATGAAGAATGCATAGGAAACGTTGAAAAATAATTACGGAGGGAAAGAGTTAATCTTCTAATTTGAAGACATTGCCATTATTATATTCAGTGAAAAAAAAATTAATACCTCAAACAGCATTGCCCTTCCTCCTCCAAGAAATAACTTGATGTAATTAATCTATTACTTGTAGAATTTAATATGAAATTGATTCTTGTATTGTTAATAAAAGTATATATTATATGATGGAAATGTAGAAACTCTTACACTATTTGTGTATTTTATTTTCTGGTACCAAAAAGTTAACAAAACATTTGATTTTTAAGAAAATCTTAAGTTTAACTTTTTTACCTCAGACTGACAATTTCCTTAGCAACTACATTTAATTTGAAACTTTTTGATCAGTTTCCTTTTTAAATAGCCTCCTGCTTAATAAATCAGTAGCACAATAAGAGGTTCTTAAGTAATAGGACCCCTTTTTTTTAAATGAAGGGTTATCTTTAAACTGCTAGTTAAAAAGTTTGAGTCTACGAGTTTCACTACATTGACCAAAAAAAAAACAACTAGATGTTTGCTTTGTGCATCATTTTAAAATGTCCATGACCTAAACATTTGAATGTCATTAGCCACATCAAAGAACATTCCAAAACTTTTATACAGAAAACAGCTGCAACGATGGTCTCCCCCCTCCCCCCTCATCAAGATTTTATTTCAGTAGAATGGACGCTCTTTATTTACCCTGTTTGCTTTGATTTTAAAGTTGGCAAGTGTTTTCAAGCCGTCCAATGACATATTTTGTTTTACAATGGATCATAACTTCAAAATTCTGAAATTCTTTTTTTTTCTATTTATTGATTTTTTCTTTTCGGTATAACTTAAGACTCAAGACCCTGTTTTAATTCTCTCTTTGTCAAAATCAAAATTGTCATGGCCATATTTGGACTTAAGTCTCCCATCCCTATAATCTAAAGCAGTGGTTCCCAAACTTTTTTCTTAAATGAAACTCTTTGCACATTATGAGTACTTACCGGAAAACTTGCTTATTTATTTTTTTAGAGAGGTTAATTCACAGCATGGTCTACTAGCTTATTATTCCAGTAGTTCTTGGAACACCTATTTGTCAGGCCTCATGGAACAGAGTTTGAGAACCGCTGATCTAAACTATTCATTTGTAGTTGACATTGGAATGTTAAGATTTCATTTTGTTACAAAATACTTTTTATTAACTCTGCTGTTTATGTTCTTGTAAGACCAAGTTCATTCTTTATACAAATTATTTACACTATGAAATGATTGTAGGCTATGCACTACATTAAAAAAATGTACTTATTTCAATAAATTATTCTATCATGTACCATTAGTTGTTGGCTTTGTGACTATGTTGATTCAAATGCTGTTTTACCACAGTCATTGAGTCGATCAACCATATGATCGTGTGTATGTGAAGTGTTGGCTTAGGGATAAAGCATCTGCTGCCTGGTGGTAAGGGTTGAATTCAAATCCTGATCTGGTCTGAAATTATTCAGATTTTAAGTTGGCACAACTTTCATTGACACCGGACATTTTTGTGAGATTAAAGCTTGTTTTGTTGTGATAACTTCGTCAATAGTACTTAAGAACAGGTACACCATACAATCTACAGGACTGGCCTCAATCCCTAATAGAGCTTAGTAGGATTTCAACTTAAGGTTTAAACTGAACGTTACATATTGCCATTGCTGAAGAAAATCATTGTGATGACCACACAATACCATTGCATTGGAAGAAAAAAAAACTATCATGTCTACTAAATTTTATGTCAGTTTTTGTTAGTACTGTACTTTCTTCACAAATTTGATTAGCTGGGGCATAGGTGAAGATAAATATGTTGAGTCATTGTATCATTAGTTGCTTTTTATGGCTTGTTGGTCAGGATTTTAAATCTTATTCTATTTTTCTGCCCATCAATGGGTGGTTATAACTTATCTGATAATTTGAATTAAGGCTTATACAGAGCTTAGGAGGTGAGGTGGCTGAGCGGTAAAGTGCTTGGCTTCTCAACCAGGGGTCCCGGGTTGAATCCTGGGATTTTCATTTCGGGATCCCTGGGCGCCTGTGAGTCCACCCAGCTCTAATGGGTATATGACATTAGTTGGGGAAAAGTAAAGGCTGTTGGTCGTTGTGCTGGCCACATGACACCCTCATTAACCATAGGCCACAGAATCAGACGACCTTTACATCATCTGCCCTATAGACCACAAAGTCTGAAAGGGGAACTTATACAGCACTTGATACCTCTAATGTGGGGATATCATTATTAGGTATCTAATGGTATAATAGATATACAGTGAAAATATATTGCTGCCATGTTTGGCTAGGGCAACTCTGAAGGAACATCAGAAACAGGTAAAAATTCTTACTTAAGGCAACACTATTAGTGAAGTCAGAGAAGGCATACATTCATTATCATGCCTCTTGTCTTTGACCACACACAAAACTAACTTTATTTATTAAACTAAAATCATGAACTTAAGGTGACATTAAGAGGAATAACATTTTTTAAATCACCACTGAGACCTTGAATGACACTCTATTAAAATAATTTAGAGAAGAATAATTTTTTTTTAATTGTAATGTAACTTTGGGAATAAACTAGAGATAAAAATAAATAACAAGAAATGCTGATGGCATATTACACATTTTTAATTGCCCTATTAGACAACGATTTGCTTTAAAAAAAATGTTAATACTTGTGTAAATAAAAGTATCAAAAATCAATAAATAATAAATTTCTTAAAATATGATTTACCTTAAAATAATAATTGAATGAGTTGAAAGAAATTGTATTTCTTTTAAGGGGAAAACTATTTGTTTACGAGTTGACATCCTCTCAAAAAAACACAAAATAGTTGAGTTAGAGAAGTGCTTTTCCCTTGATATCAGAAATAAATTTATAAAAAAATCAATAAATAATAAATTTTATGAAATATGATTTAAGTTAAAATAATGATTGAAAGAGTATGTCTCTGAAGGGGAAAACGAAGCCATTTGTTGACATCCTCTCAAAAACACACAAAAATAGTGTGAGTTAGAGAAGTGCTTCTCCTTTGATATCATCGCAGGCCTTATCGTTGACTTCAATAACTTCTCTTCGTGTGTATTTAGTGTTGTCCGGGGCACAGAACTTCTCTTTGCTCACTGTGTTGAGGCACAGTATGGACGGAGACTTCGGAGAGTCTGCTTCCTTCTTCTTAGTGTAGCAGAGTGGGTTTTTAGTACAAGGAGAAAGGCTCTTGTTGGAGGGGTTCTCACTTTGGTCCACAGTGGACATGTCCATGTCAATTTCCTCAGCGCTGACTTCACTTTGCCTGATTTGGGGCTCAGATTCTCTGGCCCCATTATTTTTGTCGCAGTTGTTTTGACTTATGTTGAGGTTGGCCACATCGTCTGCATTTTCAGTTATTGCCGTGGAGCCACTGGCATTGTTCTGGCCCGTGCTCAGGGGAGCTAATTTGTTCGCTGTCAAGTCTGCATTTTCAGACACCGCAGAGGCTTCAGTGCTATTTTTAACAGTGTCACCATTGTTCTTGTCTACGTTTAAAGTTGTTAAAAAGTTCACTGCTGGGCCTGTATTTTCCAATAATGTGGTTGGGCCAGAATTGGCATTCTGCTGATTGCTCTGGCACATACTCAACAATGATATATCATTGACTGCTGTTTGTGCATTTCCACCGGCTGTGTGAACAATGTTCAGCTGTGACCTTTTTTTGATAGGGCAGCCGCCATCATTTTCGAAGTCCTGCTTCTGCTCCTTAGTTAGACATGCTTCAGCCGTTTTTGGGTCATGACTTACAACTTGAGCATTCTCCAAAAGAGCAATGCTGTATTTGTCTTTCGATGACTTCTCTGGTGAGCTAAGTCTGATTAGTCTCTTTGTCTTGTTTGCCACCTTGGAATCATCTTTTCGCTTTGAATCTCTGCAAGGCAAAATTGTAGGCTTACTGAACTCTTTTCCATTATTTGATTCAGAAGATTGTTTTGTGAGAGGCTCAACATTTTCGTCCACCACCTCATTACATGGCTGAGTCTCACATTTGGCCTCATTCGCTGCATCTTCACTATTTAGTATATTGCTGCTTGGTGTAGGCTGAGAGCATGGGTTTTGATTGTCATTCTGCAAAGAAGTTACCTCAGTTTCATTAGTCACATCCCTGCAAGGTGAGGATTTCAAACAGGGCATTTTATAGTCTTCTTCAGATTTTCTCTCATCACAGCAGGGTGAAGATTTTAAGCATGGTCTTTGGGAGTCCTTTTCAGGAGCTGTTTCACACTTTTGAACATCTCGGCAGGGTCTTTGAGAGTCCTTTTCAGGAGTTGTTTCTTCACACTTACGTATATCTCTGCAAGGTCTTTGGGAGTCCTCTTCAGGAGATGCTTCTTTACACTTCCGTACATCTCGGCAGGGTCTTTGAGAATCCTCTTTTATTTCCTCTGCTTCACATTTTACCACATCTCTGCATGGTGATCTAGAGCATGGAGTTGAATCAGCTTTCTGTGATGAAGTATCTTCACATTCCTTTTTAAACTTATCTGATGGTGATCTAACGCAAGGGAACTGCGAATCCTTCATTGCAGGGGCTGCTTTATTCAAAGCCTGAGAATCTTTGCGATGCGGGGAGGTACAGTGAGGAAATTTAGCATCCCTGTGCTCTGCAGCGCTCTCAGTTGGTTTGTACATAACTTTGCAAATGTTTGTGCTGTGATGGTTCTTCTCGAGTGTCGCATCGCCACCTTCTCTTTCCTGGGCACCACTGTTCCCTGTGGCCATCAACAAATGCTTACCCTGATTGTTCATCCCTTCCTGGTGAATTTTCAGCATGATAGAATCTTTATCCGCATCTATGGCAGTGGCACACTTCTGCCTGCTATTTCTCCTAATCAGATATAACATTAGGAGTGATGCCAAGGAAATGGGCACAAGGTTCCGCCACTCAGATTTTTTAAGATTCCGCACAGATTCACCTAGTTAAAAAAAAAAGAGAATCAGAAGCGATTTGGTGAAGTAAAAAAAATAAATCTTACACATGAAATGAAATAAAACCATGATTTTTTTTTTGGTTCCTTTTAAATTTCAAAATAGACACACTATAAAAGATTAAATATTGAATTGTGTCCCTTTAAACCTTTTTTTTTTATTTTAGATTTAACTGGCAATCAGAGAAGAAATATAACCATCTAAAAAAAAAATTATTTATTCATTTTTATTTTTCAAATTGAAATATTGAATTAGCTATCTTCGTTCCAATTCAGGAGCTAAAATAAGATAATTATAATCACTGATTGTTGCAGTGCAAAATGAATTGCCATGTGGGATTTAACTCTTTCTCTCCATAATTATTTACCACATTCTGGTGGAATCAATGTTGGTATCGTCAGTTAGGAGATAAAGAGTTAAAAACTTTCTTCTTGGGAGGCTGTAAATATATTTCTGTATATTTTTTCATTTCCACCTCTTCACCTATCTTGGCAGTATCATAGATCACCAGGGAGGAACAGATGCAGATGTTGGAACCCGCATTGGTAAAGCTCGAGCAGCCTTCCATCAGCTAAAGAACACCTGGAGATCTAGGGAAATAAGCACCACCACCAAGATTAGGCTCTTTAACAGCATTGTTAAGCCGATACTACTTTATGGAGCAGAGACCTGGAGAACACCAAAACCACCATTAAAAAAGTCCAGGTATTCATCAATACCTGCCTGAGGAAGATTCTTATGATCCGCTGGCCAGACAAGATCTTGAATGAGGAACTGTGACAAGGAACAAAACAGCAGCCCATTGAAGTAGATATCCTTCAGAGAAGCTGGAATTGGATAGGTCACACCCTGCATCCAACATAACAAGGCAAGCCCTAACCTGGAACCCCCAAAGAAAGAGGAAGAGAGGATGGCTCAGGAATACATGGAAACAGATGCCAAGCAGATGAGCTAGACATGGGGAAAGTTGGAGGGGCTCGCCCAGAACTGAGATGCCTGGAGAAGCTGTGTGGTGGCCTATGGCCCAGTAGGGACCACAGGCTGAGATGAGATTTTTTCATGGTGAAAATTTTTGTTCTTTACTTAGTAAACTTATTATGAATAAAAAACATGGTACATGATTGGGCATCCCTTTAGTAAATTTTGTGTCATTTTAATATCATAAATTTTTATATGTTGTTTTTTTTAACTGAAAGAATGATTTTATGCAACTAGTGCTGACTTGTTAAAGATAAGTACAACATGTTTTGCCAGAACGACAGGTATTAGACCTCAAGACCAACTGCCCATTTTTCTTCATCCAAAACAATAATTTAAAGTGAAAGCCCCATTCTCCACCAAGATTTAATCACAAAACCCTTTGTTCAGTCAAAGAAGTTTCAACTCACCAACCATGTGATAAAAAAAAAATCATTCTAAGTCAATATAATTTAAAACAATTTTTGTCAACAAATTTAAATCTTTAATTTTTTTAAAGATAGAATAAATGAACTACTGTATACATTTTAAACACCATCACATACTCAAAGTGTTAACAAGCATGTACAAACAAGTACAAATGCAATTATTTTAATAACAGACTATTTCAAATCTATAAATTAATTATTTACAAACATCTTTAATGAATCAAAACTCTAAATAGCAAAAATAAAATCTCAGCTGATGTATAAAACAGTCATTCCTTATAAATCATTGCAGGAAGTTAATGTAATTGAGACCAATCGTTAAAGAAGGCCTCAACAGACTAATCGTTAAAGAAGGCCTCAACAGACCAATTGTTAAAGAAGGCCTCAACAGACCAATTGTTAAAGAAGGCCTCAACAGACCAATCGTTAAAGAAGGCCTCAACTATTTCCTGAGATGTCACAACCTGTGGGCAGTTAAGACGAAATGCTAATCCCCATGCCACAAGCCCTTTAACATAGCAAAGAGCCATCTAAACTTCCCACGAGATGAGACATTGCAGCTCAGTGTTCATGAATTCTGTAATGACTGGTCTCTGCCTAATAGTACATGTAATTATAATGTCATTTGTAGCATATAGTTTGGTGCCCTTTTTATTTTTACAGTTTGAAATAAGTTTTTGTTTTACCTTGCCTTATTTTCTTAATTATAAGCAAATTATTTATGACAATGAAAAAACAGTGCACAGTAAAACAGGTTTATATACATTAATTATTCCCATGATGCCCTTGCTTGAACTAGCTATCCTATATCTTTTTTTAATTACATTATTTGGCTTATATTGACCAAATAACTATTGACTTCAATATCTATTTTTTTTTTAATTAAACAACACATTGTAATCCAAAGCTGTATTAATAAAATAATAGAGAATTGTATCAGTGTCTTAAGAGATTGGAAAACAAATGTTGTTCTTATCAATGTTAAACATGCTTATTTGTATTTAAAGAACTAGCATTTAAATACTTATGTGGGAAGCATGGTCCAGAGGCTAAGTACACTTGAACTTGGCCTGGCCTCGATACCTATGAAGGGGGCTCAAGGTTCAACACCCTACTTGAGCAGAGTAGTGTTTAGTGAGTGCCTAAAGGTAGCATGGAAAACCTTCTACTAGATACTCCCTTCCCCACTGGTCCACAAATGAGATTGGACCATAACACTCTGAACATGTTTTAAGCATGAAAGTAGCCCTATATAAAAGCTAGAATTCATTTATTTATTTACTTTATTAAAATAAATGTGTGATATGGGCAATATTTAATCTAAATCATAATTACAGGTTTTTTTTTT
>JADKLZ010075327.1:0-12127 GCA_021533235.1 Biomphalaria straminea | reverse complement strand
TTTTCTTAATTATAAGCAAATTATTTATGACAATGAAAAAACAGTGCACAGTAAAACAGGTTTATATACATTAATTATTCCCATGATGCCCTTGCTTGAACTAGCTATCCTATATCTTTTTTTAATTACATTATTTGGCTTATATTGACCAAATAACTACTGACTTCAGTATCTATTTTTTTTTAATTAAACAACACATTGTAATCCAAAGCTGTATTAATAAAATAATAGAGAATTGTATCAGTCCCTTAAGAGATTGGAAAACAAATGTTGTTCTTATCAATCTTAAACATGCTTATTTGTATTTAAAGAACTAGCATTTAAATACTTATGTGGGAAGCATGGTCCAGAGGCTAAGTACACTTGAACTTGGCCTGGCCTCGATACCTATGAAGGGGGCTCAAGGTTCAACACCCTACTTGAGCAGAGTAGTGTTTAGTGAGTGCCTAAAGGTAGCATGGAAAACCTTCTACTAGATACCCCCTTCCCCACTGGTCCACAAATGAGATTGGACCATAACGCTCTAAACATGTTTTAAGCATGAAAGTAGCCCTATATAAAAGCTAGAATTCATTTATTTATTTACTTTATTAAAATAAATGTGTGATATGGGCAATATTTAATCTAAATCATAATTACAGGTTTTTTTTTTTGTTAAAAAAAAAAAAAAAAAAAGTAAAAAATACTAGCAAACTCTATTTCACTTGCAGCTGAAATCATAAAAAAAGGTATAAGAATTCATGAATATTGCTGTTTAATTCTTTACAAGCTCATTGGGATAATAATTTATAAGTTCTCCAGACATTAGATTAATTTATGAAAAACTGATTGGGATAGAATTTTATTTGTTGTTCCTCTGCATGTTCTATATACAAGCGTGGTCGAGAGGCTTAGTGCGGCTTGAGCTTGGCTTGGCTACCTAGAAGGGGGCTCTAGGTTCGACACCTGACTCGGGCAGAGTTGTGTTTACTGAGCGCCCAAAGGCAGCACGGAAAACCAGATCCTAGATACCCCCTCCCCCCCACTGGTCCACAAATGAGATTGGACCAAAGCGCTCTGAGCATGCTATAAGCATGAAAGTAGCGCTATATAAAAGCTATAATGATAATATTGTTTTTATTTACATTATTTACTCATAGATTCTAGTGATATGACTAAAACCAAAGAATGTACAAATTGCACTGCATTAAATGAAAATATTTAGCTATATTTTTGAAATGCTATAACAATCATTTTTATCATTTCAATACTTATAACACTTCCTCAGTAATTCACTGTCTATTAATAAACAAAACAAAAAAAATGAAAATACAACATGTGAATCTAAATTAATAATCAATGCAAATTCTCAACAATTATCAAAAGATTAAACCAACAATTAAAAGAAAATTGGAAATAAAAATTAAAACATGGTTTACTTTAAAAAGGAGAGTGGTATCAAGTGGTATGTAAATATACTGCACAAATTTGACTAAAAACAGGTAGAAATAAATATGCTTAAAATAGTTAAAGCCATATTATCGTTTAAATTTACAAATTAATGTTTTATCCCATGTTTTTTAGCTAACTCTGAAAAAAAATAAAATTATTTAAATGAAATATTAAACAAAATTGGAAATAACTAGATTTCTTCACAATTTAGCAAAGATTTATAAACAAAACCAATATTATTTTATAATTAAATCTTTTTCAATTTACTTCTGAGCCCCTGAACTGTCTTCTTCGTGCTTAACCTTTTTCACAGATTTTGAATGCATTGTCCAAGAAAATATAAGGGTTGTAGTCAGGGCTGACGCCACCAAAGTACTTAGCAGAAACCTGAGGTTTATAAACCACTTGGGATACTTTGGGTTCAGAACGTCCCTGAATCCTGCGTAAGAAACACCGCAGATCATTATAAGAAAACTAATGGAGTTCGGGTACAGTAACACCACAGGCCATGCTATTAAGGGCAAGGCTATGCTGTAGCTAAGAGAGTTCAAGGTCACTTTGTTTGCACTGCCCATTTCATGACCCCATGACACACCTCCAAGAAAGGATAAAATGCAGGCACCATATGCCAACTGGCAATGTGCTAAGCTGGGGCAGTAGCTGCCGGACCAGTACATGTAAGCAGGTACTGAAAGAAATGGTATCAAGCCGGAAACACCATAAATCATGAAAGGATAAGGCGTCGAAAACAAACTTTTCAAACTCAGAAACTTCAACACTGAAACATTGGAAGTGGTTGCTGGAACGTTACCTATACTCCTCATCTGCCGCTCTAAAGAGTCCAAGTTAGCGTTGGAAAGGCCTAATTTTTTGGCAAGATGCCTGATAGGCCCACTGCTAAACTGTGCAGCATGAAGTTTTTCTAGTTTCTGGCTGTTCAAAAAAGTCTGACCACCACACAACGGCTTGTATAGCAAAGAACCCAAACATCTTTTGTGTAATGTCGTCACTTGCGATCCGTTGGAGAACAAGTATTTGTTACTGTGAGTCCAAAAGCACTGAAGTCCTGGGTGTTTGGAAGCTGTTAGCGTGACATATTTCGCAGCCATTACTCTAGGGAAAAAAAAAAAGAAACAAAAATGATGTAAGATTATTTATTTCTATTCTTCTGCATGCTCTGAGTTTTACATAAAAGTCTGTTATTTTTTTCTAGTGAAATTAACGAGGGTGTCATGTGGCCAGCATAACGATCAACTGCAATTACTTTTCTCCAACTAATGTCAGTTCCCCAATAGAGCTGGGGGGGTGTCAGAGGCGCCTAAAGATTGAAAATCCAAGTCCTCACTAGGATTCGAACTTGGTACTTCCGGTTTGGAAGCCAAATGCTTACCACCCAGCCAATGCATGAAATTGAATAGCTGTGGCTCAATGTCTTATCTTAATTTTCTTTCAACTACCTCCATGCATAAAGGTTTGGGCTTACTTTTGAGGGAATATGGTGCATTTAAGAAAGGATTATAACACATTTCAGAACCACACTGCTATCACCCGTCTTCCTTATCCTCTTAACACTTATTTAGTGACTTAGTCACCTTCTATGTGCATTTACTAAGTGACTTAGTCACCTTCCTTGTGCATTCGCTGTTAGAATCAACATTAGATTCAGTCTGTATACATTGTCAATGCCATATCCGACAATTCAAAACTTTCTCTTATGCTATAACATTGCACTTACCTGTTTATTTTCTTCTGAGAAATGACTCTAAGAATTCACAATTTTCACAGCAACATTAGATACTATTTAGGCCCACCTGTGAAGAAAATTGTCTTAAGAATTAACTTTTAAAATGTCTCTAGAGAATAAAATACAATCATATATATGATCATTTAATATTTTAATAAATGAGTATCCATAGCCCATGGCTAGTCAGCACTAGGGTCTGTCTGATGAACATGATAAATTACTCTCTTCTCTGCTAAACTATCTACAACTAGATCTAGAAACATATCTATATTACAAACCTAGTAAGTAAGTAATGAATTTTAAATCAAATAAACCATCTATTATAGATCTAGACTTTCTCATCTAGACATCTATCATTATCAATATTACCTGGCATCTTACTCTTAGACTCTTCTCAAATCTATCATACTCCTCTATCTAGTAAGTTAAATAGCTCTAACTCTATGCAGAGCATATATAGTATGCATACTATGCATGGGCAGTAGATCTAGATTATATCTAGATCTATATAAATCTAGACTTCTAGTCTTCTAAAAGCTAGATCTAGACTACTTAGTACTTATCTACAGTATTATAGTATTATTATTAGATTAAATCTAGATTAATCTATCTAGTCTAGATCTAGAAAGTAGAATCATGAAAGGTGACATGATTGTTGTTACTGGCATACTACACATGTTATTATTGTTATGTAGACTGTAGACTACAGTAGTATTGTACTACTACTAATATAAATAATTAATGTTATTAATGCACTACTAGTGCACTACCCATGCAGTAGTACGTCTGTTTTCTTTGAGTCTATCCAGTCTCCTATTTCTAGTAGTAGTACTGTACAGTCACAGACTTCACAGTGTACTGAAGGCAGCGTAGGGTATACTCAACTGTAGACTTGTTACACTATAATAGAGAGAGAGTATAGACTACTATAGTATAGAGAGAGTCTAGTGAGTATAGGCCTACTCAGTGAGTGTAGAATTGATTGATTTGTTTTCGATGAAGGGAAAAATCTATAGAATAAGACTTATAAGTGACATTTATTATTCAATTATTTTAGTTATTCAATAAATTCATTAGCTAGATTCTGCTACATAACACATTTAACAGTGCCTACACTGCAGAGTAGTACAGTCACACTCCAGTCACATTGACAGTGCCTGTCAGTCTCAGTGCAGACTCACTCAGTGCTAGACTGTCACTCTACTCTAAACTCTAATATTAATAAGACTCTATATACTCTATAGATTCTAGTTACCTATATAACTATAATAGTATAGTCTATAGACTATGTCACAGTATGTCTATCTATATTTAATATTAGTATATTTATAATTTAATATTATACTAATAAAATATATAGTTATATAGTATATAGATCTACATACTGTTTTACATAGGTCGAATCTTTAAGTTTAAATGCCAGCCTTGCGTGGCTTGGGCTTGAGTCATCAACTTCAACTGTCTTGCAGTCTTGGTTAACAGCTAAATCAAATGTTGATTACAAATTAGATCTAGAAAAAATCTAGATTCTTATTAAGTTATATCTACAATCTAATCTAGATTTACATCTGGTTTAGACTTCGACTCGATCACCAGTTGCTCGATTCTGCTCAGCTCAATTATGTTGCCAATGCCCTTGACTCCTTGTCAACTGTTGGGGTACACACAATAATGTTTATATTACATAATTTCGGAGTGGCTTCCCTTGTATGCTAAGTTTAGGAAATTTCGCATGGGCCTGATCTAAGAATAACAAAAAAATATATAGACTCTATAAATATCGAGGCCTAGGCCTAGGGTCAATAGTAACATAGGGCCTATCAAACCAATGAAAACGAAACATAATTCCAATTTAATAACATCGACCAATCGCAGTTTGTGTGAAAGGTCACACTTCTAATTTGCATAGCCTCGTCGCCCAACAAGCATGCGGGACTCTGTGCCACTGCTTCTTCGGCATTTGACGTCATGTCGGTGGAGAGACTTCCCAGATGCCTGTGCGTCGACGGAAAAACTTTCAATATATGGACGACGACCGCCATTCCTATAACAAAACGTTGTTTCTCGAGCGGGCAAAAAAAGGCGAATTCGGGTGATTTTGGCTAGTCTGATGCCCCTAACTCCTTCTCAAATTAAAGATAAGCTTATAAATGCACTCGACAACGATAAAAATGTAAGTTTTAGGCAAAATATCAATGACAAATAAATAAAAATGTTAAAATCATCTTGGTCCTATTTTTATTTTTTTGCAAGTGTAAAGATAACTGGGTTAGTGTCAATGTATGGCACTAGCCTTAAACAACTTTACACAGGCTTTACACTATAACTAGTTTACTGTTTAAATAGCATACTAGTTACTACTAATGCAAGTATTTAGAATCGACTACATCTTAAAAATATCTCTTGAAGTTGATCAAGCCAAGTATAATTATAAAATTCATATAACCAAAAAAAAACACATTTCAACTTCACCGTGTTCACTCTGTTCAGTGTCAGTGAATCAAGACTTCTTCAAATTCTGACCTAACTAAGTCAGTCCCTCATTTTTGGCTTGCAAGCCCATCCTTATAATTAAATGTTCCTTGTAGATTATCTAGATTTAGCAACTTTTGATTTTAATTAGATCTATAGATTTATATCAAATCTATAACAGTATAACTTAGTCTAACTTACTTAGTTAATTTTGTCTTAGTAAAGAGTTAAATCTAGTACTGGAAGGTCTACTAGCAGCCAGTTGAGTCAGTCTAGCATCTTAAACACTAGCTAGGCAGTGACTAAGAGTCTAGGACCTACTCAGTCAACTCAGTGCTAGTCTAAAACTAAAGATCAAATCTAATGTAGTACTAGTGAGCATCTAGACACAAGACAGTCAAATGAGTCTTGTAATCATGTCCTTGTCCATCTAGAAGTAGAATCTAGTCACTCTTCTAGTCCTAAACTAGATCTAGTAACTAATAGTATAGATGACTTGTTTCTAGATCAAGAACTAAAGTCTAGATCTATTCTTAAGTGCAGTGTAGTAGACTACAAATGCATTATTCATATCAAGATCTATTATCTAGATTCATGTTTAAGATTAAGACTGTTTTATTGATCCTTAGTATACCTGGCTTATTCATTGGAAATGAATTACAAGGACTTTTTTTTTTCAATTAATAAATAAATAAAAATAACATTCCATGAAAAAGGGAACCTGGACAATCTAAAAGGCCAATGCCCTTGAGCCTACATTTTGTTTGTTAACAGCGCTTTATAAATAAAATTATTATTATTAAAAGATATAATGATATCAAATCAGTATTATTAAGTACTGGTTTAAGTTTAAATTGTAGGAATGAAGTCTAAGCTATAATATAAAATTGATCTTGACTTGTAGTAATTTGAGCAAGCTTTGCAATGGAACATTATACCCACAATGAAATAAATGACTTACACATTGGCCACAAAAACTTCAAAAAGTAACTTAAACAATGACAATATATATATATCACTGTTGTTGATGTGCTAATAAAATAAACTAAACTGACCCAATATTAGGTTGTAGTAGTATATCTGCTGGAATAAACTGCCCAGTGTTCGCCCAAACATTACAGGCTCAAACAGATCTCGCCAGAGGAAGCAAAAAATCTCAGTGCAAAGCCCTCAACCTATTGGATGCTGAAATTGGTTATATAAACAATAGAACCATGATGAAATACATATATATATATGTATGTATATATATAATATATATATATATATATTATATGTATTTCATCGTGGTTCTATTATTATAAATAAACAAAATATATCGGCCTTGTGCAAAAGGCAGAAATGGAATCATAATATTTATATTCTCCCCAACCTGGACAATCTGCATCTTATCAAATGAGTCCATGTTAAAAATTAAATCTCCCCTTTTAAGTATCAGGCAAAGGAAGATGGATCATATTTATAGAAGCACAGGATGTAAATAAATAGACACAGTTAGAATTATAAGAAAAGTGTTGTTATCATTGATTTGTATTTTGAAACAAGTATAGATATCCAGTGGATATCCAGACATCCAGTCACCAAGTGATTATATGATTTTAAAAAATTAAATGAAAAAGGCTATATATATAGTAATAACTTTGGGTATAGTGCCATCCATGTTTAGCATGGTGAGGCTGTGGAAGTCTTTATGCGATCGAGAGAGCTTGCCATCCCTTGTGCCGAACAGTGCAGGAGGATCCAAGTCTAAGTAAGCTAGTATCACATTGTAAACTGTTTAGTTATTTACAATAGCGCAGCCATCTTGTTAGCTATTAAAAAGGTACCGGTAATAAGGAAAGCTTTGTGTTTCTATGGTTTGAAATATCATCACTTCAGAGAGTAATATGACAATTCTGCGAATAAAGGAAGGCTTTTCACCTTTTTTTTTTCACCATATGAATACTTATTACTGCAATTTTAAGCATGTATGTAAAAGAATTATATTTTTTTATATAATTATGATACCTGTATGTCAGTGGTTTCCAGATCAGGCAGTTCTTCGAATAGTTTTTGCTATGTAGGAGGGTTTCGGGGCTAGAGTCTTGTTTGGGCCTCTTGATATAGTTTGCAGCTTTGAAGGACATGGTCTGCATTCTTTGATACTCCACAAGGGCAGGTTTCGTTTGTCCCTACTTTAAGCTTACGTAACATATGTTGTCTCTGGTTCTAGTCAAAATGCGTTGGTCATGTCAGGATAGCTTATAATAGGCTTCCTTTTTCTTGTAATTGGGAGAAGTGAGCTGGTCCAATTCTCATTTATTCTACACTGTTATTTTTATCATTTCTTCTGGGTAGAGTGGAATTTTCATTTGTTTGTTGATTCTTCCATCTTTGGCCAGCATATCTGCTTTTTCAATGCTTTCTAATCCAATGTGTTCTGGAATCCATTGAAGTAGTTTCCTTGCTGTTAAGGTTTACAAGAGCTGTCCTGAGTTGCTTTATATAGGAAGTATCCAAGTTTTTCAGGCTTTGAAGGACTGTTTTGGCATGGGTCAGTATGGCAATTTGGCTGTTTGGTGTTCATGTGAAGTTTATTAGTGTGGTAGCTGCTAGTTGTAACTTGCCTTCTGCTCTATTGCTCTCTGAGAGTTCGCCAGTTGCAATTGACTTTTCCATTGGGCCATTCCATTAGTGTGCCAGCTCCTCTATTTGTGTTGGTTTTTTAGAGAATCCGTCTGTGTAAACTCTAACCCATTAGTTGTTGAGGTAATGGAATTTTTAGAAGAGAGTTCACTAATTCGTTGTGATCGGATAGTTTTGTTAAGCTTTTGATGCTCTAACAGGAGGGAAGGGACATCTGGTACCAGGGAGGAAAAGCAAAATGCTGCTTCTTTGACTCTGTATTTATATTTCTTAAGTGGTGTTTCTTTTAAATGTTCTGTGATTCCTGATCAAAATGAGTTCTTTTTAGTCGTTTTGGGTGCCAGTCTTGTGGATTTTGGATTTAAGTGGGTGCCTGTGTAAAGATTTTGTGTGTGTGTGTGCGGGAGTGGGTTTCTTGTAAACTAAAAATTTTAGATTACATTTTAAACATTTCATTATTCATTGTTACAGATCATTGATGAGAAAGCAGTTGAAGAAGTTATTACACTTTTGGAGGCCAGTAACATCACGAAGGAAATTTTAGAGGTTTGGCCTGAATTTTTTTGTAATATTGTGAAGAAAATAAATTTTTCCTCCTGTTTATTTTTTGCATTTACCAGCTACCCATGCGTAATTATGTCAAAGCATCATTTGATACAGCCTCCAAGCCATGTAACCATTTCCAGTCATTCTTACATTCCTAAGGACACATGTATTCTTTTTCTCACTTTGTATTCATCAAATCTCACACTTAGCTGACTGTTTTACCATTTAAATTGTGGATTGTTTGAATCTACATATCACAATTTCATAAGCTATGCCATTGACTTAAAATTCATCATAAATAAATAGGAATAATTTTATACATTTTTTTATTTTGTTTTAATTTTCTCTGTTACAAAATTTTAAAATGTAAACATATTTTATTATTTTTTTTTAATAGCAAACACGCTTGGGAAGAGACATCAATGATATTCGCAAAACAAGCAAAAATCCGGTGATAGCCAAACGAGCTAAAAATCTGGTGAAATCATGGAAAAAATTAATAACTCCAGTTGCCAATGGTCAACATCCTGCTCAGAAAATAAGCCCTGGTCTTTCTCCGGCTGTCAGTATCAGCAATGCCACAGCCAAAAATCTGCCCTCTCCTGCTTTGATAAATGCACGTCAGCAGGCCTTAAAAGCTGCTGGGCCAGTGAGAAGCCCAATTGTTCAGTCCAAAGCCAACCAGCAAGTATTGCCTACTTCAAAGTTAGCTCAACCAGAAGCCAAGCTAAAGCAAGGCATAGACAAAAAATCGCCCATGCCTGCTGCAATAAGACAATCTCAAAGACATGGGAATAATTGTGTAAATGATGATTCTAACTTTAGTTGGCCTGGGACTCCTCCTTCTACCATCAGTGACAGCAGCCAAGACCGTCTTATTGGTGATCGTGAGAATCAAGATTCAGGAAATAAAGGTCAAAGGACAGTGCCAGACAAGCGTAATTTCAATTTCGATAACAGTCATTTGGTTCATTCCGCTGAGTCCACAGCAAAGTCATTAAATAGGGCGTCAGATCAAAGAGAAGTGTCAAAAACTAACATTGCTAATCGTAAGAGAGCACGACCCAGCGAGTTTGATGATTCTAATGATTCATCAGTTTATATACCATCGTCTAAACAGCCCCATCTTGTTTCTTCATCTCCAAGTCTTTCAACTTTTAACAGAAATGATGTGATAAATGGTACAGTTAAAAAAAAAAGTATAAAATCTCCAGCGGTCAATGCTCGTGATAATGTGGCCACTGATTCTAAAACAATGGTATCTTCCTCTTCTAGAAACAGCCTCAATGACCAGTCAGATGCTTCCATGTCATTCAATCGCAGTCAACAAAAAATTGCAGCTTTACGTCAGGACAGCGTTGACTCCAGGGTCTCTGTTCAGTCATCTGATTCTAGGAGGATTAAGGAGAAACACAGCAAAGTCAAAACAACTGAACAACTTCTTGAAGATATGCAGAAAAGGTTGGCAACTACAGTGGATACTAATGTCATTGCTCAACTTAGGACTAACCAAATGAAAAAAGATACTGACACACAGAAAATTGTTCTTCCATCTGGCTCCAAACATAGAGGTCGTAAAAAGAAACAGGACCGGGGTCTCCCAGACACAGAATCTGCATCGGACGGTCGCAAATTGGCACAAACAAAAAATGAGTACATTGAAAGATTTCTTCTAACTTCTGTTGCACCTGTTCCCGGAGAGGATGCTTTTGAACATTCGTTGCCTTCAATAAGGCAAGACTCTCTGGATGAGCATCAGATAAATTTAGGTGGGTGTAGCTCATCATTTTCTCAATCTGTTTATGACCCTGGCTTTTCTTACTCAGGGCGCCAGGATAAGCCAGATTCAGGGCCTTCTGCCAGCCCGCCTGAAGCCAGAGACATTTCTGAAATTATGGGCTCATTACCTTCTACATCGGCATCACTAGAATCTTCTGTTCGCCTTTCAGAAGAACAAATTCTAGCTCGTCTCCCTCCCATAGATTATGGTAATATAGATTGGACAGTGCATGACTATCCCGCTCCTCAGGAGCTACCAGTGACTGCTGGTCTTGTGGATAGGTTACACAAAGATAATATTCCTGGTCTAAATGGGACATATGACTATGAAGGACAGTTCAAGAAATGGCATGAAACGCTTACTTTGGATACTGTAAATGGTGAACCACTTTACATTCTGCCCTATGTGATCCCTAGCGACTGAGTGCTGAGCGTTATTTGGTTGTGATTGTTGCTGTACCTGATCTGGCTGCTGTTATTCCTCTTGCTGAAGTTAATGAGATGCTATAGGCACATTTGTGCACGCCAGCGTGGCTTCAAGGCCATATGCTGTTTGTGTGTAGTTGATGCTGGCTGCTCTGACACATTCCTATGGAGCATGCATGTCAACTGAACCACCCCATTTATTTTTGTATTTTTTTTTTAATGGGGGTTAAATCTTTGGTTTAATTAACAGAATGTGTTTTGTGATTGATGCAACCTGGTTCATTTTGGTTTTCAAATGTGAATATGCATATAGCTAGAGTTAATTAGAACTTCTAAGTAACTTGTGTTGATTTGCTTTTTATGATTCCTAAACACATTTTCAACTATTTTTTTTTAGCCATTGTGCTAATTAGAGTAATTACTTGTACCCAAAGTTGTTGTTTTTTTTTAAAATTGTTATGAATCTAACAAGATGCTGTGTGCTGAAAGAATTATTTAATTTCAAAATTTTTCATCTATTTCTTATAAATTTCTTGCTGTAATATTAATACTTTTTTCTTGTATAAGAAGTCACTTATTTTAGGACGCAAAGTAAGCAAAGAATTACTTTAAGGAATACTGTATATCAACAAAAGATACAATTATAACTAGATCTCCCAGTGTCACTGTTAATTTTGTGCCTTTGAACATATTAAGTCAGAAGAACAGCTAGAATAGTAATTAAACACAAAATTTCTATGCAACCGATTGTGATAAGTGTATATCTTCTCATTATATATAATAACTTATTGATTTGAACAGCAAAAATTTAAATTGAATAAGGAAAAAGTAATTACAATTTGTTGTAATGATCATATATATATTTATATATTATTTTACTAATAGTGATACAGTTAAATGGTTTTAATGTCTGTTACAACAAACTTCACAGAGTATTTCCTCAGTGGTGCATCTTTTTGTTTTAAAGATACTCCTTTTGTAATGGAAGCTAGACATCATGAGCATTATGGTTAAGTCTATTAATTCTGTGTAAATTTTTTGTCGTTTCCCTCCTATTTTTTTTTTTCAATATGAATGTAATTTATTTAAGAAACAAATAAAACC
>JADKLZ010075325.1:13434-31667 GCA_021533235.1 Biomphalaria straminea | reverse complement strand
ATAAATAAATATATATATATACAAGAATTGCTCGCTTAAGAGTATAGGATAAAATAAACGTTACTTCAAAAAGAAGATTACATCCTAATGACTTAATTTCTGCCAAGTCTATGTTTTTTTTCTGGCTGGCTCAGGCAGCCCATTCCATGCTCTAATAGCGCTAGGGAAGAAGGAGCTTTTGTAGACATTGGTTCTACCATATGGGTCGAGGAATGTGCCTTTGTTTCCGTGGAACCACAACCTTAACCAAATGTTGGCTCATCAAATTTAGATCTAACATTTACTAATGAATATTTTTAGATCGCACGGTGTAATGTAGGCCTATATGTTTGTTCGTCTTTGACTGACTTGTGTAAGATGCAAACTCTTTACAAATAAAAGAAGGTAAACATCATTATAGCAGAGAACACTAGATGGCGCTTTGGTATTTTGATTTAGCTCCAAGTAAAATAGGACTTAATGAAATCTGACACAAACTCCACCTTTCCCCCTACCCCAAGACAGGTTGCATGCTTACTGTGTTAGCTAGACATTCTCTTTGTGGCCATGGGAACCAAAGAAATACTCTCAACACAAAGTGCATATTACAGTACAATCTACGCCTCTGTGCTTCGTAATAATTATTGCGAGAGTTTCCTGCAATATTTCCTCATAGAGTACGTGGAGAGAGTTTTCTTTGTTTTGAAATGCCATTGAAAGTGGATATTGTCATAACCTTACTTTGTAACCATGACAATAGCCCAATGCCCGGGCTTGGTGACATCATTAATTCATGCTGCATTTTAAATGAGATGCATACCTGCTTGTTCTTTCATTATTATCTTGATCAGCATATCGTTTTGTTGTCATCAGTGGAAAAAAGGGGAGCTCATCATCATGGTCAAGGATTTTAATCACATACGACATTCATTTTTAGCTAAGTCAAAAGATAAATCTAAATTGTTAATGTAAATAGTGTTTTTAGTGAACCTGCGAGAGTAATAAAGAACCTCATATATCCATAGTTAAAATAGCCATTAAAGAAATGTGAGCATTTTATAAAGTACAGTGTAAAGTGTATATAAATAATTGATCAATAATGGAAGACTTTATTCATGATGCTTGTCTGCTGCCTTTCACTGTCTTTGTTATTTACTGGGTATACAATATCAAATACATCGCACAATGCTCAATACTAAAATTTCATATCACACAATTTAAATAGCGTTAGTAAGTTCCAATCCTCTACAGTAACACATTGAGAAGGAAAAGAGAAATATGACATCTCCTTTAAGAGATTTGACATCTCCTTTAAAAACATATCTCCTTTATAATGTATGATATTTCTTATATGAAATATGACATCTCCTTTAAGAACTATTACATCTCCTGTAATAATGTTATATTTAAAACATTGGTATATCGATAAAGATCGAGTTTCTTCATCTATATTTAAATATGACAGTGCAACGACAACAGAATAAGTAGGCCTACCACTTTAAAAAAATACACCCAACCCTTTCTCACTTCCTTAGATTGAGAAACCTTGTAATAATAAGATATTAGGCGAACCAAAAGATTATGGGGGGGGGGGGGGAGAATCGAAATACTTTGGCAGTGGGCATAAGAGCTTGACATACTAACAGAGTAAAGAGTTAATAAAAGCCTCACATGTTTCTGTACTGCGCCCAGACTATATCAAAACAATACTTGATTGTGATTTGACGTCTGTTGTTTGGGAATTAATTACACCTCTTATCTAAATCCTACCACTTCATTGATAACTCTACTTTATTGTTAGTTATCTCGGGCATAGTTTGGCCTATTCCCACACTAAGAAAGTTGTCTTACGTGTTTCTTTTAAATGGACTGTTGCCTACCCAGCATATTAGTAAACATTTCTTTGAAAAGGTAAACATCAAAGATTTATGTCAAAAATCTATTATTATAAATTTGAAACAAGTAGCCTAAATAGAAGAAAAAAATTACAGACAGAACTACACAATTACTGCCACATTTCTCAATACTGCAAATTTATCTCCATTTTCTATAGGCTTATAATCATCGACAGTAAATGTTCTTATAAAGTTTCGCCTTGATCCAAGTGGTAGAAATTACACATACAAAATGTGTAGGCCTACCCGACAGACAAACAGACAAAGTGACTTCATAAAAAGGCCCTGTTCCTTTTCCTAAGCAATTACAAACATTTTGTTTTTACTTTACTTCTATACCTGGTCGTGTGGTTAGCGCTTGGGGCTGTCGTGTCGATGGTTCAAAGTTCAAACTTATCTGCTTCCCTCCACTGCCGTCTTTCTGTCTGAAGTTTGGACTATTAGTAATCTTTATTGCTGAAGCTACGCCTGAAACTAACGAAACAAAACAAAACTTACGAAATTAAACAAAAACAAACTAATAACAAATTTTCGATTTATTTCTTTGTCTAATTAGTTAATGTTGATTTATAAAAATATATGCAGTGTCGTAGATACGGATTTGGGGGCCGGGGCCGGGGCTTGATCTCTTTAGGGGCCCCTGCATTTGACATTCGACTTTTGACGTGAGATAATGACGTAATAGGACTACTTAATGAAAAAATAAAAATTCGGACACTCATTTGGGGGTCCCAAATTTTCTAATTTGGACCCCTCCTCCACCCCACTCTAGCTACGCCACTGTGTGATACATTTAAATTTTAAAAAAAATTCACCTTTTTTATTTTTCTTAATTTAAAAAATGAGAAAAATAGTTGCTGTCAGTAATTGACCGCTAATTACTGTCTTTCAATATGTAGGCTATACTCACACAATTCTTAAAGACAATAGGCACCCATTAAACCACAGTTACATTAAATCTGGACGGAGTGGTCGGCTCCTGTCCATTGTCTAAAACTTTCATTTATGGTGTTTCAAGGTCACTTGTCCTTACTGAGAAGTAGGCTACATAGAAGGCTAATTTGGACCCAATAAAATTATCTTATCTTAAAACACAGTGTGAAAATATTGTTTTTTTTTTCTCTGACGTTTCTATTAGGAAAAAGTTTTTTTTTTGTTTCATTGCATACCTGATGATCATAATCATTTTTTTTCTGGCTTCTAAACCTATACTCTTAAGTCTTAGTATCTCTAATAACCCTAAATCTAAATAGTAATCATTAGATCAACGCCAAAACAGCTTGGCATTTTAAAAACGAAATGTGTATCTTCAATTCCTATTCAGATTTTCTTGGGAGCTTTTTCAATCAGCAAAGGTGATCCATTTAGACTAGTGTACGGCACAGACAGCTTTGGGAATACCTGTGATGAAGATAACTCAAAGAGGGCTATCACTGGAGTCAGTTATTCCGGGAGAAATCTCAAAGGAAGACCGTAAGTATAATCATGTTCATATTATTCTAGGACTCAAAGAGACAAAAATGTAGATATTAGAATATCTTGGTCTAAATCTTTAAAACTCTCTATAATTAGATATCATTAACTCTTTCTCTCCTAATCGACGATACCATCGTTGCTTAGACCCTATTAGATTAAATAAGTATGCTTAATTTTTTAAACTTGACTTTGTTTTATATAAACAGAGCATGCATTTCCCATTAATACTATACTAAAAAAAAAATTTCTGAAAACAAACAACAAAGCTATCGAAGCCCAATCATAACAGGGTTAGTGAAATAGTAATGAGCAAAATAAAGAATTCCTTCAAAACGCGGATAAATAATTACGGAGAGAAAGAGTTAAATTTACGGAGGTAGTGTATTTTGTGAAACCACCTTCACCCCTGCCTTAGTCTGTTGGACCGTTGGGACACAACACAAGATTTGTTGACCGTCTGTCTCAGGGGCGGGCTGGGTATCAAAATCGGCCCGGGCATTACCATATAAACCGGCCCACAAACGAATTGCATGATTTATCATGGGCGTAGCCAGGATTTTTTCGGTCCCCCCTCTGCAATGTATATGTATGTAATTAATCTTCAATAAATTCTGACCTTTCATTCGGACGTTTTTTTTAGCCTAGAATAGGTTATTATTTTAATTAGTGGAAAGACAGTACACACCACCAAGGACAGAGAGTCTCGGGGAGCGCTGTGAGGTCCTTTTATATTTTTGTTGAATTTCAAAAGAAAAATAATTGAAAAAAAAAAAAAAAATAAAATAAAACTTCGTTGTGTCTTGCTGCTGTCACTTTTTTTTAAGTTGTCTGCATTGAAATTTTTTTTTCTTTGGTCGCGACCAGACCGGCCCATTTGGTACCGGCCCACCGGGCATTTGCCCGTTTGCCCATATAGCCAGTCCGCCCCTGGTCTGTCTCCATTCCTCTCTCTCTTTCAAGGGCAGGTCACTCCATTCCTTTTATCTTCCCATCGCTTTTTCTGCCGGTCTCTTTTTTTTTTGGTACCATTCCCAGAAGGAAGTTTTTTGCAAGCCCCCAAAGACCATAAAGTTTTAGTTTACACTTTTTTATACAATAGTTCACACCTATCGTGGGTCAATGTGAATTGTGTCCATATTTTAGGCCTGTAGTTTAGAATGTTAGTTCACATTTCATCAGTAACGCTCTTCAGTAAAAAAAAATTGCTTCTTGGTTCTCCTTATAAGACATTATAAGGCTAGCATTAGAAGTCAGCTTAGGCTTAGATTAATTTAATGTAGGTGTATTTTGTAACAGTTTTTTTTTTTACTATCTATATATAAACAAGTTCAAACAACAAGTTCAAACAAGCAACAAGTAAATGGGAAGATCCCATGGCGCAGCATGGTGTGAATGGAAATTGGTGTATCCCAATCCGCACTATTTTGTGAATGAAAGTGGTGTATATAATTCTCTTCTTCTCAATTTGTCATAATATTAAAAGTATTTCCAGATTATTGTGTTGTAAGACTATTGAAACTAGTATTTATAAATGGGTTAGCAACCACAGGAATGCCATCATGCTCTTTGATAGCCTACTTTGCTAAGGCTAGTCAATGTTTTCGCATATGAAATTTTAAAACGTTGTGTATTGTAGTACTTTTAAATGTTTTCAGCTGCATCAGTTTACTTTTCACTTTTCAGATACTTATTCTTCATGAACATTAAAGAACCTGACTCCTCCATGAGAATCTGCGTGAACAAATGTCCTGAGAATGATATCCTGACACCAAGAGAGCTCTACGACTTCTCCCAGCAAACTGGTTCTCTCCTGTGTAGATATGACCTTGACCTAAGTGTCTACGTCACTGCTAATGGAAGTCTACAGGGTCCCTGTCCAGTTCTACCTATTCACAAAAGGTACTACAAGAAATAGATCTAGATCAAGTTAATTGAACTCATTCACCAATTGTAAACAAACAACATTTTCTTTAGATCTTCTATACAAATTATGCAATACGTAAGGCTGTCACATGATACATATTTTTCATTGTTTTATCAATATTATAATGTGGCTAAATGTGTTTATTTACAATGGTGAATGAGCCTTCAATGAGGTCCATTGAAATGTTTTTTTGTCATGAGGGGGTTCAAATAACTACCTGGCAAATATTAAAACAAAAGATCATCAACTAGATAAACATACACTTTTTGACTTAGAAAATATTATCTTTTAAAACCTAGATATGGATGGAAAAGAATGGAAAGTCATTGCCCTATTTTGAAATTGCTATACATGGGTGTTAGCTGTGCAATAACATACAGCATAATTGTTTCAAAACTGCCATATAAACCATTAAATTACATAATTCACCCTCCCTGGGGTTTCCATTTAATCGTGTCTAAAAAATTTTTTAATTATAGCCAGTATAAAAATATTGCATTTAATTTTTTTGCACTCATACGTAGGTCTATATAGGATTATATTTTATTATAAAGAATAATAATTTTGTGTTCAGAAATGACCTGCATGACTAAAGGAAGACATTATTTAAAATCATAGCAGCTGAACTTTTTTTATTAACCACATGAACATTATATATGCACATTTCTCCATTTTTGCTTCTACATGTTAGATAATAACTATCTTACAGTGAGTCCCTGTTAAACTGGTGCATCCCGCGAGACATGGTTGAAATTGATGGCTGGCAGGAAAACAACATCGCCAACAACGTGATAGCTTACATCAACAAGAGCAACGTATTTCAGAAAGTTCTTCGGGACCTGTACGCCAGCTGGACTGTGCTAACAGCTCTCTGCTTTCTGGCAGTCGGTGAGTCCGGAAATAAACATAATCTAGGTCACATCTTCGATTTCATTATTTCATTATATTATGATAATTTAATCATTTTTAATTAAAGGTTGTTTTTTTTCTCCATAATTTTTTATTCAGCATTCTCCGTTCTGATGGTTCTTCTGATACGATTTTTGGCTTCAGTTATCATTTGGCTTATTTTGACTCTTGCAGTTCTGGCCAGCATGGGTAAGCTATCTATCAAATCTCCTGCATTAGCCATAGAGCCATACATGTTAATGGTCCTTGACTAAAGTGTTTACTGTGTTGTGCTTTTTATTGATTTTCTCCCCTTAATAACTCTTCTTGGTTTAAAAACAAATAGAAGAAATTATTTCAATTGACACTATCAGCAATGCAATTAATCAAGAGAAATGCAATACATAATGATATTTTCAGTGCATGTTATTAAATCAATTAACTTAATTCAAAATAGCTGATGGGGAAAAAAAACATGCTATTAAATCATTTATTATTAAATTTTATTTCATTACACAGAATGTGAATTGAAATAATGAGATTTTCGAATGATGGAAACTGACTTTCTGTTTCAGCTGCCTCTGCTTTCATTTGGTGGACATTCATTAGCAATAAAAACAAACTGGACATGGAGGAGACTCTCAGAGTTCCACTACTGGAAGTGGACATCAACAGCGAAAATTCCTTTCTTCTCTTCTCTGTAGTGTCCACAGCTCTAACGGTAAATCTAATTAAAATCATTATTTATTCATTATTATAGATTTCGAATGATAATAGTACAGAGTAAACAAAAGGGGTCTAATGGAAGGGTGAATGAAGCAGCGCTTCAGAAATTTAATTCAATCTCTCTCTTATGTAATAATCATAATGATTATCTTTTCTGACGGAGCATCTGGAATAAATCTTTTATTTTTCTTCTCATAAAATATATTTATATATATATCCTGTTTGATTTAAAAGAGATAATATATGTACAGGAATATGTTATATATACTAAAATATGGTTTAATGGATGATTTGTAAAATCATAAGTCTTAAAAGGGAGTGTGTTAACTTACCGTAAACAGGTAAAATCATAAGTCTTAAAAGGGAGTGTGTTAACTTACCGTAAACAGGGCCAGATTTAAAGGAGGGCAAGCAAGTAAGGGGCTTCTACAAAGGAGAAAAAATCTATATTTCAATGGGTCAGACAGAAAAAACTTTTTTTTTTTTCACATTTTTTTTTTCACATTTTTACCAACAAAACAAAAATTTTAATTATAGGGTTGGCAACACTATATTGTTTTTAAAGTTTCTTCTTATAGGGTGCTCATGTTCTCATTAATTACCTTGAATAAACCAAAAATTTTACTTAAACCTTAAAAACTTACTAAAATATGAATATTAAATTATTATATTTCCCTAAAGAAAGAATAAATCAAAGTTACAAGTACTCTTTTTAATAATATGGCATGCTTTTTTATATTAGTATTTTAAAAAATTAGCAAGTGGATTCTTATTAAAGTTAAAAAGTGAAGGGGCCCCACAAAAAATCTGCCTGGGGGCCTCAACAAACCTAAATCTGACCCTGGGTGTTGGTATCATCTAGCAAGTATTGTTGGAATTATTGTTTACTTTTCCTAATGTCATCAGATCATCCTGCTGTTGATTTTGGTTGCTATGAGAAAGAGGATCTCCCACGTGGTGCTCCTGCTCAAAGAGGCTGGCTCTTGCGTCTCTGAACTGCCACTACTGCTGCTTCAGCCTCTGTGGACTCTGTTGTTGCTGATTATGTTTTTTGTGTACTGGGTCACAGTCCTGGCTTACCTATCCACATCAGGCATGTGCATATATATCAACATATTTTTGTGTTTTTTCTGAAGCCATACAGAAATATTTTTATTAAAAGAACATTTTGTTCTTAAACATTTTAGATTTCATTATCATACTTTTAAAAATGTGTCCTGTTAATGTTTTGTTTAATTTTGTTCAGAAACACCGACAGTGAATGAGCACAGCTATGTTATGTTTACCAAACACGAGACCATCACTTACTTCTGGTGGTACCATCTGGTTGGTCTGATCTGGGTCAGCGAGTACATTATTAATTGCCAGTCATTTGTCATCTCTGGTGCAGTGGCTAGATGGTATTTCACAAGGTGAATATATTTTGTGCTTTAAAATGTAACATACCGGTATAAAATAAGAGATTAACTAGGTACCGGTACTATATTTTGTTTGGAAATCTTTTCTTTTCCCTTGGGTTTGAGCTAATTAACAATGTATTTACAGTAGTAATTTCAAAGTAAATCTTATCAGCATTCAATTTTTACAGTGTCATGAACTTTTTTTTTTAACATTTTCCTCCCTTCACTTTGGAGTAGAGCAATTACCAGTGACATTGTGTCCTTCTATTAAATTCTTTCTTAGTTTCTACCTTGTTAAACAATAGTTTCCTATGTAATTTATTTCCTCTTTGATTTCAAATGCACCTGGTGTTTCTTTTTTTCTAAATGTTGGAAGGTTTCAAAAGTCTAAAATATGGTACAGTCAATTAGATTTTAATATTAATTTCATAATTCACTGTGGGGAGTTGTAAAAAAGCTCCCAAAACCTTGTCACAATCCAGGCGCTGTTCTTCAAGGGCCGTTACATAAATGGCATGTCCCGCACGGTTAGCCTGGTATAAAAAAGAAAAATGGCGGGGGTCTTAGTGTACGTGGCCTCTTTCTGCGAGTCTGACACAGCGGCAAGACAGAACAGTGTACACTGTTTTCAATTTGGCCAGTGAGAGGGAGCCTTTGTTTCACTTTTGATGGCCTAGAGTTCCAAGAGCCAAAGGCTCAACTCTACCTGACAGTTTCAAGAAGAAGAAGAAGAATTGTTTCTTTTCAATTATATCTTATCATTGTTTTGGTTGATTATTTTTCCAAACCCTTGCCATTGAGCCCGAAGTAATAGTCATTAGTGTTTTTTTTTTTGTGTGATTTTTATTAGATATGAAACTACTACATTTAGAAAAAGTACTTTAAAGTCACAAGGTTCATATGCTTAATAATTACATCTTTATCAAATAGCACTTGAAGTTCACATTGAAGGGGTTTGACCCATGGAAACAAAACATACACTTGTATATTGGCCAGGGATATAGTTAGTGAAATAACCATGTCAAGTATTGAACAGTTCATTGTAGCCTTGCCCTGCATCAATATCCCACCCTCAATGTTTAGACTAATCAATGTTTCCTCTTTCTTTCTTTTATCAGAGACAAAAGCCAGTTGGGATTTCCCATATTGGGAACTATTGGCAGATTGATTGTGTTCCACCAGGGCTCTGTGGCCTTTGGTTCTTTACTCACTCTGGTTAAACTCCCCAAAATGATGCTTTTGTTCATCACAAAAAAGTGAGTACACATATCATTTGTTTCGCCTGCAAAAAATGTGTTTATTTTTTTTAACATTTTATATCATCATTATTTCTTTATGTAATATTTAATGAATACAAAATCTCAGCCTATGTGATCTAATAGAACCTTGTGTCTGTACAGTTCTTCATTACCAGTTATGATTGAAATAGTTAAGGAATAGTGGAGGAATGGGAAGATAAGCATGGACCTTTATCTGTGCATAGGAGGCTTCTGAACCAGGGGATTTTTAGTTTTGGGATCTTTGGGCATCTCTTGAGTCCACCCAGCTCTAAAAAGTAAAGTAAAGAAAAGTAAAGGAGGTTGGTCATTGTGCTGGCCACATGAACCCTTGTTAAATGTAGGCCACAGAAACTGATGAACTTTTTTTTTTCTGTGCCAAACTTGGGTTATCTAGACAATGAAAGACTTAGGGTTAGATGTATGATTTTATGGGGAATTTTTTTTTTTTTTACTAAGAAAAGGAATGCCAATCCCCTTATAACTGTAAAATTTGTATATTGTAAATCATTGTTTTACTCTAGATTAAAACTTACAAAAAGTGTTACTAACTTGTCTTGCCCCAGATATGAAAAAAAAAAATGTATGTTAAAATTGTTGCTCATGTGTCTTGCCTTAGACTTAAAAAGAGTTCAATTAATATTGCCCACTTTTCTTGCCCTAGGTTAAAATGGTTTGACTTAATGTGTAAATATTGCCCACTTGTCTTGCCTTAGGTTAAAATGGTTTGACTTAATGTTAAAATATTGCCCACTTGTCTATCCCTAGGTTAAAAAGTTGTGACAACTGTTGTGCCCAAGGATGTGCCCAGGGCTGCTGTTGCTGGTGTGTAGAAAAGTGCCTCAGATACATTAACACCTATGCCTACTGTGTAGTTGGTAAGTTCAATACTGGTGTTAATTTAAATGTGCACAGATGTAGTCCCAATTATATTAGCAAGTAATATATCTGTAAATAATTCTTATAAAACTTTTTATTTTCTTTAGCTATCAGTGGAAAAAACTTTTGCACATCAGCTAAAAAGGTAAGAAATGTTAAATTACACCTTTTTAAAAAAAATCACTTTAAAAAAAAGGCTTATTTGAAATGCACCTTAATAGTTAAATTTATAAAATAATAGTTAAAAATAAAATTTACACTTGTTTCAAAGGATATCAAACCTTTTTTTTTTTAAAGAGAATGTACTTAACTTTTTGATTATTAAGTGTACATTTTTTTCCTCAGAGTTACTACATCTTAGTTAGTAACACATTTAAACTGTCTGCCATGAACAGCGTCTGTCATTTGGTAATGCTCATTACAAAAGTAGCAGTCATGGCAGCCACAACAGCAGTTAGTGTGATTTGGTTCAAGGTGAGTTCACATTGTATACCTCACCACAACATGTACTGCACAGCCTACATTTCACTAGTTATTGTGATAACATTATTACTTACACAGTCAATGTGATATTTTACTATGCGTAGAAGATAAATTGACTTTCTAGAGTGATAAAATTTGTGGTGATTGTCAGCATTCATTCTATAGATTTCTGAACAGTGTCCACTACTTGAGTGGGTTTTTTTTTACTTTGTATTGAGTGGACACATTTTTGAAGGAGTATTGACTGCTTGAACATGGGGTATGGTGCACTGCACACATCCCTTAACTCTTTCTCTCGTAATTGACGATTCCAGCGTTGATTTGACCTCCCATTAAACTAAATTGGTTTTTAGATTTTAGACTTCAATTTGTGTTGTGTTAATAGAGCATGCATTCTCTTGTAGTTTAATACCAAATATAACATTTTCTGATAAAAAAGCAATTAGTTATTGAAGTTAAATGATAATAGGATAGTGAACTGGAAAGTTTACACATAGCTACATTAAATTCACAACATTGTGATGGACAATTGAAATAAATTGTCTGTGTAAAAAGGGTCAAAGTATGCTGTTGCTAAGGTCCATGGTTGTCAAATAGCTCGCACAAAACCTTAGTTTGATATTACAGAAAAGGAATAGCGAAACTTGTACACTCTTATTGTTCGAAGTTCACTAGGTCTTTAATAAATTGCAAACTTTGATTTTTTTCCTTTATATATATATGCAGCCCGCCTAGTCCGCAAATTTTATTAATGCGGCCCTCGGTTGAAAAAGGTTGCCCACCCCTGGTCTAGTACAATCCTTATTACAGGGGAATAGCTAGGAATTTGCCAACATTTAGGGGGGGGGGGGGCTTGACCTCTTTGGGGGTTCCTGCATTTTGTGTAATATGTAAAATTCAATTTAAAAAAAAACACTCATTTGGTGGCCCCCTCAAGTGGGGCCCAGGGGGATTTACACATTTTTCCCCTCCCTCCCCCACCCTAGCTACCCCTCTGCCTTATTAGCACTGAATCCTTTCCTTTGTTGTAGGGTACCTTTTACATAAAATGTTCATCTTTACATTGTGAACATTTGGATTTGATGTGACTTAGATCAATAAAACTTATGTATCTTTGCCCACCTCAAACCCTTCACCACTGTCAGACCAAATCTCCCATTGAGCTCTTTAAAAGAACAAAGAAACCTAAAAGCAGCCCCCCCCTTTCCGAAACACATACACTCCTTTTCCCATGGACATTTAAAATCAGTTTGAAGATACATGCAGTTGAATGTACTAAAACTATTCAGTCAACTAAACTGTACTTGATTCCCTCCACAGAGCCAGGAAGATCTTCACTTCTACGCCATTCCTGTGCTGGTAGTAGCTGTATTCTCTTATTACATTGCTCATTGTTTCTTATCTGTATACCAGGTGAGTCCAACATTTCCAGTCCTAGTTTTTGTTTTTCTATATATCTTCATAGGTTTGCAGGAATAATATGGGCTTTTAAGTACATTTGATCCTTTCAATGATTTGATATTTAGATTAAGTCGTCAAAAAATTGTGTAGTAATAAATGCTGTTTTTTTTCTTTCCTTCAGTTAATTATTGATGCCTTGATGTTGTGTTACTGTGAAGATAGAGATATGAATGATGGTTCTTTGGAGAGACCTTTCTATGGCAGCAAAGGCTTTATGGTAAGATTCTCTAAGGTCCTTTTGGATTACACTTTTAGCTACTGGGAAAAGAGAGTCGTGGTTGTTGAAGGTAAAGGTCCTGGGTTCGAATCCCAGTGAGTACTGGAATTTTGAATTTCAGGATTTTTAAGGCACCTTGAGTCCACCCAACTCTAATGGGTACCTGACTTTAGTTGGGGAAAGTAAAGGTAGTTGGTCATTGTGCTGGTCACATGACATGCTGCTAGTTAACCATTGGCTAAAGAAACAGATGACTTTAACATCATCTGCCCCATAGATTGCAAGGTCTGAAAGGGGAAACTTTACTTTTTTTACTTGCATTATTTCACAGACTTAGACCCTAAAGTAATTTTAAAAAGAGATGTTCAGATACTTAAGTTCAAGTTTTGTTTTTTAAATCCTTTCTTGCCTATCTCTAAATAATTTGATAGAATTATCTAATAATGTATAACAAATGCTAACAAGTTTTATGGGTAGGGATATTTTGATATGCTAAGAAATATAATTTTATTTTCCTGCTTTTTGAAAATGCAATGCAATACAATCCTATATAACAGTGAATACACTTTTATTTACTTGCTGTACAATCTACACAGCCACAAAAAAAAGAAGCTAAGTGTAGGTTAAATAAATTCTAATAAACTTTCTCTTTGAGAGTTCAGCTGTAATAAAGGGCTTATAATTCTTCCTTATAGCTAGAACACATTCACCTTTCCCTTTAATCTGTTGACCATCCTTCTCCATTCCTCTTTGTCTTTTGCCTTGGACAGATTTTGCCTCAATGGCTGGCCTGTCCATTCCTTTATGTTGCCTCTTCTTTTTTTTCCTGGTACTGTTCCCTGAGGACTTTGTAATATGGCCATAGATTTTTAGTTTTTAATGCTATGGCCATATTACAATAGCCTGAACAACTGTCAATCAATTTACTTTAAAGCTGGATAAAAGTTCATTTATTAAGATCAAAAACACTAGTCTTCAATTGTATGAAACATACTTAATGAAATATTTGTTATTATATGATTTCTTTGCTGAAAATAATGTTGTTTTTTTTAGATTCACATGGCTGAGTGTAGTCAAGCCTTTAATGACCTCGTCAGAAGCCAGCAGAGGTCAAGTTCTGAGCCAGAATCAGAACCTGCCCAGGTCTGACCCTAGGCTCAGAGCTATTAGTGTGTCTGGATGTGCAAGAAAAAAATGTGTACTTCTGTGTAGGGATGTGTTGCTGCTGTTTTAATGGATGGACACACACAAAAGCGTGTAGTGTGTTATGTAAATAGTGGAACCATGATTGTTATCTTATCCCCCTCCATTTCAACTGTGCACATTCTGATGTGATGCTCGTAGACATTAGTGGAACCTTATGTGTATTGCACCCTCGTACAACATATCCCAGATGGATAAGATTTGACAGATGAAATTTGTTGGTTGGATAAGTACCTACACTGTGATGGTGGGAAGATAATTGTCTCTATTCTTAAATCAGGAGGAAATGCTGACAAACTTTGTTTCAGAGAACTTTGTGTGGAACCACAGGGAAAGATGTGAATGTGCACTATTCAAATAATTGGACAATTTTTATTTAGATTGTTTGTTTTTTTGTTGTTTTTTTTTAGTTTTTTTCAATTGTTGTCATTACATAAAGTGTTAGTAGTCTAAGAGTGGAGGTGTGTAAAACCTTTTTGTGGAAAATTAGAAAAGGAAAAATCCTAACTACAATTATATGAATAAAGAAATATTAGAGAATGCCATTTTCAGAAAGTAAAGGGTAAATCCTCTCTTCTTATAATAATCCTGTTTATTGGCAGAAGTCTAAAAATTTTACAATATCTTTTTTTTTTATGTATCAGCCAGAATTTTTTATCGCAAAATATAAACATTTATATCAGTTTAATAGCTGAAGATTTAATCATGATGTTTTTTTTTTAATTTCATGTAAGATGATCCACAGAAGGGTACTAAAATTAGAAAACTGTGATATTTTGGGGAACTATTTCAAATGATCTTTTAAGTTGGTCAAAACCAATTAGTTTAAAAGATGTGCAATTGTACACTATGTGGTGAAATTAGTTTGCAATTATCAGTATTTAAAAAATGTTAAGATTCATCTTTTAAAGTAATTACTAAAATGTTTTTGTAAACTATTATTACAGGAAAAGTTAATTATTTTAAAAAATCTCATCCCTTTTTAATAAAAAAAAGAATAGGCCTCTTTTTCAATACAGCTTAAAAGCTGTTGATTTTAGTGCTAACTTATGTAACATACCAAAGCTATTACTCTCTGAATTCACCAACAGCTTATTCTCATCTTGTGTGTAAGAACTGTGATACAGTCATAGTACAAGTAATTAACATTTTCTTGTTGGAACTTGAACTAAATTAAGGCTGATAATGTTCACCTGTTTTCTTGGTTAATTTTTCACAAAGGTGTAGTATGCCAGCGCAATAAGTACCTTTGTTTACCACATCAAATACCAAGTGCAATCTCTGAGATCTAAGGGGGTCCAAAGGTTGTGATTAGGATTGTGGATTTATGTTTCTCTACTCTAAAGTTGAACAGAATTTTATCATTATAGCTACAAAATGTAATCATAGCACAGAGAAATATTAGTGGCAATATTATTACTATCAACTTGTCAATGTTATGAAGGAAAGGAATTTATTGTTGTAACTGTACAGCTTTGTAAATATTGTGCATAGATGTTCTATTTTGTTTTCTTTAATGTTTTATGTATGTTGTCCTAGACCTGATTAGAATTTATTACATTCAAATTCACATGTATTGGTGCTGGTCGCCAATGGTTATTCATAATATTTCAGTATTTCCTTAATGTGAATATTTACTCATGACCTAGCTGCATGCATAATTAAATGATGTAATATTGTTGACAGTTTATATGCATAAAATAACTAAGTTTCTCTTAGTTGCATTTTCATAGCTATGCCAGTTTGATTGGGTTCTATACTGTAGTGGATTTCGTATCGTTAAGTTTGTAACGCACTTTCAAAACCAATTTTTCCAAAGGCAATTCTGTGTTTCTTTTCAAGTCATTTTAGGTTTAAAGTTTTAGTTGTTAACTTGAATATTATGTGGCAAGCGTATGTCAGGTATCCAATTGGATGAAGTTAGCATTGACTGTGCTTTCAAACTCTGGATCTATGTTTCATGGGTTCAACAAAATGTCTTATCTAGCTGTGTTGTTGTAAACAATTCATGTTAACTAAAATTGTGATCTAAAGTACAGATGATGTTAAGGTCATCTATTTCTTTGGACAACGGTTAACAAGCAAGATGTCAAGTAACCAGCACAATGACCAACTGCCTTTACTTTCCCCAACTAAAGCCAGGTACCCATTTAAATTCAAAATCCTAGTCTTCACCGAAATTTGAACCCAGGATCCCAGGTTCAGAAGCAAAGCCTAACCACTCAGCCACAGCGCCCCCTTGAGCTTGTAAACATGTTATAAGCTCTTTAGACCAACCTATAGCAATAATAAATCTTGCGTTGTATTTTATTAGTTTTTATATGTACACCTCTTTAAGTGTTTGTGATTGTTAATTGTGATTGTTAATAAGTTCCCAAACGTTGTTACTCATGTCAACGTACTTGATGATGTCTACATTTAGTGCAATAGCTTATTGTCTCCATTCTGCCATCATTGCAATGGCCCAAACCAGTCAGCCAAAATTACTTCATTTGCTAAAAACACTGTGCTCAATGCTGTACAGACAGATGTGTGTTTGTGATGAACTCTCTTGTGTTTTGTTGTTGTGTTTGGTGCCAGCTCCGGGGACCACTGGACTACATTTATGTGCAAACAAAATATATTTATTTTTATACTTGTTTGAAATGGACTGTGACTTGTATCTAAAGCAACTCTTTGAGTGAGCGACAATATTTATCTTACTGTGTACTGAATTTTAATTTTGGCTTTTCTACATTAACTGTCATTATTTAGTTTTTAATAGCAATAATATTTTCAATTTGTTACTAATATTTTTTTTTAATTTTATTATTTTTTTCTTTTGAAATATTTTGCTACACTTTATGAGTTTCTCTTTGGTAGCCACCTCATAGTTTATGTGAAAATACACACTCTCTTTGTAATCTTTGTTTTTAAATTAAGAATTTGAGCTGTTTTTTTTTATACTAATTATCTTTATCATGCATTTTTTTTTCTTGCTCGATTTTTATGTTAAAGATTTCTATAAATTTTTTTTCTAGTTTTTATTGTGAAGAGCTGCCTATGAGAAAGAAAGTTGAACCTTGACTTTGTAAATATTGTAAATGGTAAACTAAAAATACATTTTTTATTTAAGAAAAGAGAAATATTTATTGAATGCAAATTGAACGATGTTTTAGCTTTTGTTAAATTATATATCTTAAAATATAATCTTATACACTTATGCAATGTGAGCAGTAGTGATGGCTGTGAGATAAGAGGACTGTGATTAAATTTGTGCAATTGTGATGTGATGTTTTTATTCTATTTGTATAACGCAAATAATAATTTAGTATGCTGGACATAAAACTTTATTGCTGATGTCTTTTCCTTTCAATTTTTTTTTTGTTGGGCAATAACCAAGATTCACTAATTTAACTGGTTTAAATTATGAAGTGAATCATTATTTCTTCTTAACAAAACAAAATTTGCTTTGAAATGTAGGCCTACGTAAAACAAAAAGTTTTTCCTTTTTGGTGTAGAATGGGTTTAGTGTGGGTCTACTGATTATTTCTGTATTCAGAGTTATCGTTGAAATTATTTGACGATTGTAAGAACAAAAATGTCTAGAAGTCCTCTATGACTATATGAAAGCTGTAAATATTATTTTAGAATGAAAAGAGAGAAACTGATGAATGCACTGTTTCCCATTGCTATTGTTACTTGATCAGATGTTTTGTTATACATGTGGTTGACTTCAACATTCAAATATCGCAAATATATATTTGTGTTCCTTGATCACATGAATGAAATTAAACATATTTTTAAAAGCTTAATTTGAAGGTTTTGTCTTCTTTTAAGTACCTGGTAAATGTTGTATGTATACATTTTTAATATTATATTTCACCATGAAGAGATAAAATGGAAACAATATGCTATAGGAAAAAAATTAAATTTAACTCTTTCTGTCCGTAATTATTTACCACATTCTGGTGGAATCAACGTTGGTATCGTCTGTTAGGAGAGAAAGAGTTAAATATGGACATGCGTATTCCCAAAGCATGAGAAGTCAATGATTATCAAATACTGAAAGAAACAACGTTGCAAGATCTAGATGGGACGGACAGACAGACCACACAAAACTAATACTCAGAAAGACACAAAGATAAAGGCACATTCCTCGTCCCATATGCTAGGACAAATCTGTACAAATGCTCTTTCTTCCCTAGTGCCATTAGAGCATGGAATGGTTTGCCTGAGCTAGCCAGGAAAACCAGTGACTTGGCAGAATTTAAACTGGTAAATATGCATGACTGAATGCATGACGCGTAGGACGTAATCATCTTCTTTTTTGAAGTAACGTCTGTATTATATAAGATAAGATAAGATAATAGCGTCTTTTCCCCTTAGAGGGCCGCTAATAACAGAAATATCTTCTATATACTTCTGGATTAAAGGATCACATTT
>JADKLZ010075296.1:0-34887 GCA_021533235.1 Biomphalaria straminea | reverse complement strand
ATACTTTAGTAGAGCCTTTTATTTATACATCTTTATTTGATCTCTTTGTTTGTACTTTAGTAGAGCCTTTTATTTATACATCTTTATTTGATCTCTTTTTTCATACTTTAGTATAGCCTTTGGTTTATACATCTTTATTTCAGGTTAAACTTTGAGAGGATGCCTCTGTGTATCATGCCTAGAGAAACACGTCTGTGCCTCATGCTACTTGGTGTTCCCAGTGCCCCAGGAACGGCGGACAAACCAGGAGGTGTGAATAGAGCAGGGGATGCTGGGGAGGTCAGTCGGCTACTGAAACCATTGGGGGCTGCCTCTCTTCAACTCTTTAATGAGAAAGGGTAAGACTTTTAAAAAGTTTTTTAAATAATGTTCTGAAAATACAGTCTTGTGACTCTGAAGTTTCATTAATGAATATCCTATATTATACCTATTTTGCTTTATGATTTATTTTTTTTTCTTAATAACTTTTTTTTTATTTCAAGAGTAGCACCAAATTTTATGTTTGTAACCTAATGATTTTTAGGTAAATTAAACAATGTTGATGACTTTTCATAATAAATTTTTTTTTAGTAATATTTGAAGTTCTGTTTAAAGACTTGTTCAAAATTCTTGTTTTTGTGCATTGTGATTGGTCGATCTCACCCATAGATGCTTTTGTTAACAAATTCTAGCTTCTGTAACATAGAAACATATTACACAAAAACAAGCTGAAACAAAAAAAAAACCCAACCAAACAAAAACAAACCTCAAATATTGATTGGGAGCAGAATTAAGATCTCAGCAAACGCATCAATTTTTTTTGCCAGGTACCAGATAAACTTAGACTTTTGTTCATATTTTCTTTTCAGCTATTTGAACCAAGGCCCACAATTAGTTCCTCTAATAATGGGAGCCAGCTCAGATCCCATCATGCCTTCCTGCAAAACAGTGTTGCCAGACTCAGTTCTGCTGCATGTAAGTTTTCATTGGTTTAATCAAATCTATTGAGCCAGTAATATCACAAAGTTAATATGTGAAACATAATATATGGAATTTTTTCTTTTTTTTCTTACAATTTGAGATGCAATATAGAACAATTTATAACAATCTAATTGATATTTGTGTTTTGCTAATGATTTTGGTTCTTGATTTCTTGTATCCAATATTGAGGAAATTCTTTGGCTTTGCCTGTAAGTTGGAAAATAATGATGACTAAAAAAATTGAGGATTGAGTCAGTCAGGACTTTAGATTTATTTAGATAGATGAAGATGGAAAGGGACTTGTGAACTCAGTTCCAAGGGCTAAGGACTGGGAGGTTTGAACCACGTTTATGCATATACCATATTTTGATATAAAAATAATTCATACACTTAATAAATGGTACCAATGCATAAACAGAAGTATGTGGGAAATTTAGGTGTAGAAGGAATGATAGATTAAAATCATGACCCTTACACTGAATGTAGTATTGTTTATTCCTTCAGGCAATAGTGAAATATTTTTCAGACTTTGGGTTTCTACTAGTGGGTACTAATTGTTGTAAAATACAAAGTCTGGCTGTGCCACATCATAAAACTTATACAAGGTTCATTAGCACTCACGTCATTGTTTGTTAAGCTCTCTGGTCTGCAGGCTCCAAGTTTTATTTTGATTTAGTTCATTTAAACATCTCACTTGCAATTGATGCTCAGTGCTTTAATGAGAAACACACATGCTAAAATTGTGTCATTTGTCTCTGTAATTATAAAATGAAACTTAAAAATGTTCAGCCAATTCATTCTAGAATACATTACCTTGGATACAATGATTGTACCACTGGTCCCAATTAAATCCAGTAAATGAAATTTTTTTTACAGGTAAATCTTCCAGATTTTGATAAAACTATTTACTTCCCAGAACCTTTGAATTGTGCTATCAGGTAATTTAAACCAAATTGTGTATATATATATATATATACATACAAAATTTGGTATATATGAGTTTTTAAAACAGGAATGTTTTAACCATTATACTTCTGAATATCAAAGTTTATACAACTATTGAATACTACAACTGGAAAGTGCTCTAAGTCTGTGATCTTTCTTTCATTTCACTGTGTAGCCCCAAGAAGTCCTTTGATACTCTCACAGAAATGGTGCGTCTATTGGTGTATGGTGTCATGGAGAAAGAAACTTGTTTGGGGTGAGTTCAAAATTTGATTTTGTTGGAGCATTCTTGTCTAACATGATTATCTTTGGTACCTGAGATGAGTCTGTTCATGGCTGGAGCTAACACAAGGCCACTTAAAACCCTTTGACCATTCAGCAGTAGAGTTTCTCCCAGCAACCGGAATTGTAGCAGAGACTCAGTCTTTTTTTGAAGGTTTCTCAATGGTCAAGATCATTCTGGGTTTGGTCAACTCACAGACACTTTCTTTCCTATAGTTTTGACTAGTTCATTTGATACAGGGCTCACTTTAACAGTAATTACTTCTAAAGGTTGTGCTTTATATAGATTACAGACATCTGATTAAAAAAAAGGTAACTTTGATTACTCAATATTTTGCTTTTGAAGGATTTATTTTTTCTTTATTACTTTCTTATAATATTATGTTACATTTTATGGGTTGTTTTTAATAGTTTTGTGAATTCTATATTTGCTACATTGGAATGGAATGGCCCACTTTAGAATACCCCCAACACACAGATACATTTGGCCAGTGAATTCTAGTATCTCTCCTCCCCCTCCCCAGGGGGGGGATGCGCGGCATTGGAATGCTTAAGTGCTTGGCTTTCGAACCTGAGGTCCTGGGTTCGAATCCCGGTGAAGACTGGGATTTTGTATTTCAGGATTTTTAGGGCGCCCCTGAGTCCACTCAACTCTAATGGGTACCTGATTTTAGTTGGGGAAAGTAAAGGTGGTTTAGTCATTGTGCTGGCAACATAACACCCTACTCATTAACCGTTGGCCAAATCAACAGATGACCTTAACATCATCTGACCCATAGATTGCAAGGTCTTAGGGGACACTTTACTTTTTACTTTTTTTACCTTCCCCCCCCCCCCCCCCCCGAAAAAAAACAGCTATTAACAATCTTTCTTTTTTTTTGTATCCTGTGCATTGTAATGCTATTCCATGTAGACTTTTAAACTGTTCATTATAATTACAGTTACACAGAGATTTATGTATCACACATCTCTATTGAAACATATTTATCCTGTTCTTCAGGTTTACTTCTGATGAGCTTGAAATCTTGTGGACACATCGCCACTATATGAAAGATCACCCAACACTGTTACCCAGGATACTCATGGCAGCTCACAGCTGGGACTGGGCAAGTCTACCAGAGATCTATGCACTGCTCAGGGACTGGAAGCCTTTACCCCCGATGCAGGCCTTTGAGCTGCTTCTTCCCCAGTAAGTTTGTTTAAATTGAGCATATCAGAATCTGCAGATCAATTTCAAATCTTGATTTTTTCTTCATGAAGTTAATTGAGCTTAAGTCGGGGTAGTACATTTCACATATTTCTTTGGCCAAGTGCTTACTTGACTCGTGTTCAGTGTAATATTCAACTGACATTAATTTTAGACACAAATGCCATGTAGATGTAGGTAGACTCAAAAGACATCATTATTGTCTAATGTAAAAATGTGCAAGACATTGAAATCCCTTGATGACCAATGCTTAGTGTTATTGCAGGCATGAATATAGGGGATTAACAACAAAAATAATGTCAAAAAAATTTGGTGGAAAAGAAATTAAAATTGAATGAGCAAAAATCATTTCCAGAATCAAGCCATTAAAGTTTGATATATATATACACATATATTGTTTATTGAAGTATCCATGTTGAAGTTGAAAGATTAAAACTAATTTTTCCCACAAATTTAGTTGTTGACATTTACTATCAGTACTGTTTACTTTCACCAAGGTACCCAGACTTGAAAGTTCGTCAGTTTGCTACAGATTGTCTGAACAAAATCCCTTCCGATGACCTGATTGATTTCTTACCTCAGATGATTCAGGTTAGAGAATGGTTTAATGAGTTAGCACTAGAGCATTAGACTCAGCTTTAGTTCATTAGTTTTATTGCTTCTTTTTTTTTTTTGCCTGCTACTTTTTTCATTTCTCTCATTTAGCATGGAGATTTCTTCTTCTTTTATAATTTTTTAAAATGTTTACAGTGTAAATATGTACAAATTTTATCAGTCCTATCAAGGGTTAGCAAACATCAAGCAAAAGGAGGACATGCTGGCTTTACGGAATCATGTCCTCTGTCTGGCAAGACATTGGTTAAAATTGTGAAAATGTCCTGCTTTCACTCTGTTTACATATTGCTCTATAAATATCGTTTTATCAATCATTCAAATTCAATCCTTCAAATATGGAAACAAACTCTCTTATAAAACAAAGATGGCATTTTTTTGTTAACCTTTTTCATGAATATCTACTTGTATATTCCAAGCTCAACAGAAACCTGTCAATCAGCACTTTTTGTGATCAGTGATTTTATTTTGAATTTCTGGCCATATGCTAACACTGTTTTTGTTGATTAATGCTCAGTGGACAAAAGAGAGGCTCTTCATTAAGTCAGGGAGAAGCTTTATTCTCAAAGAATGCAATTGAGAGGCTCTTTATTAAGTCAGGGAGAAGCATTCTTCTCAAAGAATACAATTGAGAGGCTCTTTATTAAGTCAGGGAGAAGCATTATTTTCAAAGAATACAATTTGAAGAAAATATTGTTTATAGAGCTCAAAGAGTTTGTTTGCCCAAAACTTGGACTATTGGGAAAAAGTTGCTTCATCTAAGAACTATGATAGCTAATATATACTAGTTTTACAATATATGATTTACTGACATCAAATACATTGTATGGCTATTTGTTTTTAAAGTTTTGTTAGGTCTTATTCTGGATGTGCTGGTGTCTGCTAACATTGACCTAGTCATATTACAATGATCTGGGGTAGTAGAGGGTTTGAAGTTCATGGTTGAAATATAATTTGACAAGTTTCTCTATTCTGTAGTAAGATCTTAAGTACATAAAATATAAAACCAAGATGCAGGAAATAAATTGCTGCTAAGACTCCACTTCTGATCCCACTAGGCAAGCTTACTGCTGGTTATAAGGAGACGAGATGTCCTTTTCTTCATCGAGATGGGGCGTGTCATGTGACAAGTTAAGAACCGCTGGTTAACATTTTCAAGTTGCTCTTACTAATCATGAAAGAAATATAGGAATATAGTTATGATTATAACAAAATGTTTTGTGTTGGTATGAAAAATGGTGTTTTTTTAAAGCTTTAGTAGTACACTGTTTCAAGGAACAAGTTTTCTAAAATATTAAAGGATAAGAAATTGGTTCAAGTCACACTGAACAATTTATTGTTTACAATATAATTAAAGAGCTTTATATGCATGGAATGATGTAAGTAAGAATCTAGGAAAATCAATAACTTTGTAATGTTAAAATCATTCATTAGATTAAAACTTCGTTACATTTCTGCAGTCACCGAATATACTGCTGACTTCCTTAATCTTTGGTCTGATGACAATACCTAAATATGGTGAACATAATAGACTTTTTTTTAAGAACTGAACAGAAGTATCTATTTGTACGTTGACTTTGGCAGTTATAAATTTCTTGTTCAAAGTATAAGTATTCAATCTAATTTTTTATTTTTTTTTTTAAAGTTGTGAGCTGATTTATAATCTACTTATTGTTAATTATATAATTGATTTTATCAAAATTAGACTGTTTTGTGGAGCTGTTTTTTCAATAATCAAAAATAATCTTTTTTTAAAAATTAGGCTAAACATCACTGCTTGATCAGTTTCTCAAGAATGCTTTAAGAAACTATTTTTACAACTGTTGTTTAAAAGAGCTATCTGAGTTGCTTACTTTAATGTAATAGTAATAACAGTAATAAATTGTAGCACTTCAATTAAATCAATTTTTGTGCACAAGCCTTACAAATTTTGCTTTACTTTTAATGAACTCGCAGTCATGAATTCTGACAAAATTTTTTTAGACATTAAAAATCAATTTGTAATATACAATTAACATAATTTCTAATCCCAATATTCTAATTGGCTTTAAAAATCTTAATTTGCTTGAAGCTTGACTCTATTTGATACTATGCTCTCCCATGTACAGGGTTTAAAGTTTGAGAGCTACCACAACTCCCCCCTGGCCAAGCTTTTGTTAGAGCAGTCGTGTAAAAGCCCTCGCTTTGCTCACCAGTTCTTCTGGCTTCTAAAAGGTAACAAGTTTAGTGTTCAAAGAGTTAACACATTTTGTGTTCAAATAGTAAACAAGTTTATTGTTCAAATAGTTATTTTAGGGAAAGCTACATTTGAGACGTACTGATAAACACTCACATATGAAAAGTTTTTAAAAGTTGTTGGCAATAATATTTCAGAAATATATATATATATATATATTCTATATATATTCTAACATTTCTAGCATAATCAGTTTTTTTTACTCATCAGTACAAATTGAAAATGTTGTGGATTGCCACTGAACACTTCATCCACATTTGGGGAAATCATAAATTATCACCTTAGGATATTTTTTTCTGTGTGACATAAGGAAAAATACGTGAATCTATTTCTTGACCACCTATATCTCTATAACTAGCAAATAGCTAATTCTAAAGCTCTATTCTACTTCCATAAATCTAACTTAAAAATTATTGCTGTAAAGACACATCCTAAAAATGAGCTTTCCCTAAACATTAGCTTAGCCAAACTTTAATCTTATATTCTTAATGAATAAACAATTCATTTTAATATACAAATATCCTCAACCAAAAAGTTAAATTTAGGCCTACATTCATATTTAACTCAAAAAAAAAAAAAGTTAGAACCCATGGTCACCATGGTAACCCATCATACTATTCCTTGACCCAGGACAAGATTTGTTAAAATAGTTAAATAGCTGTATTTAAAAATATTTCTTTTTATATAGAACTTGTGTGTTTGTGATTTAATCATACCCATACATTAATCTTTTTACAAAATATTTCATGTTAGATCAAAGCAAAAGTAGACATGTTATTATTTTAGTGACACACTTTCCGCACTTTAGTAGCAAGGGGGAGTGCTGTTTATATTTGTAGACCATATAGTCATGTTCATGTAGGTTAATTACTTTCTAGAAACTGTTAAGACGCAATTTTTTTAATGCTTGCTCTTTAACTAAATTGGCTTCTCATTTTGAGTGTACTTTTAAACTAACTATATGTATCTTCCATTTATATTAGTCATTACCTATTCTTCCTACTTTAGATATTAATTCATTTAATAGAGATAGATATTTAAAGAATGATAATTAGATCTTTCAGCTTTAAAATTTGACTCAAAAAGTGGAAAAAAGAGATTTGGAAAAAAAAAATCATTATTCAAGTTTGATTTTTTAAAAACTAATGACATTTTCATTACAGGTCCTGCACCTCAGGATCGTTTTTTTAAACGCCGCTATGAGCTGATGTTTGCAGCCTTGGCAAATGTTAGTGGGGACACTCTTTATCAGGAATTCAAAAAGCAGGAGGATCTTTTAAAGATTGTGACCTCAATAGCCGAGAAGGTCAAGGTCTCAAAAGAGAAAGATGTAAGTTTTATTAGTTTCATTCTAAAATTCTGCCCTTGTTTTATATAGCAGACCATCTCAATCATTTTATCAAGATGCTAAAGATAAATTACTAGTCATTTTGATGTCATTGAAAATTGCCCCCAATTTATTTTTCTTTTGCTTGCAACTATTGATCAAAATGATGCCAATTTATATATTGGTAATTATGGAGTTTATTTTTTGAATGCTTTCAGGCTACACTGAAAAGAGAGTTAGTTCCACTTTGTGAAATGTTGGAGCACAAAGGGAGAATACTGCTACCTATAAATCCTAGTGTTGAAGTTGTTGGACTTGATATGAAGGTAAATTTAACTTTTAATTTCTAAAGATTTATGGCTGATCTTAAAGCTCTTATGGAACAAACCATGAATTACAGTATTTAGTATAGTGAAATTATTAACAGTTTCTATTAGTACAACATCATGGAAGTGATGATTATATACGTATGTCATCATAACAAGGGCTAGATACAAAAAGATGGCGCCCATCCCTCTCCATGCAAGACCACAGCCAATTACTTCTTATTATGTTAGCTAAGAACAATATTGTCTAATGAACATAGTTGAAATACTTTATAACAGTTTTATAAGATCAATTATAATTCATATCTTATGTAAGATTTTCAAGCTTTAAATTTTTTATCATTCATTTGTTTCATTTTCTTACAACTCGATGTCATGTAGAGACTGTGTAAGTATAAATGATGCTTTGCCTTGTTGTAAAATGTCTGGTCTCTGTATTTCAGTCTTGCTCTTATTTCACATCCAATGCATTCCCTCTGAGGCTGGTCTTCAAAAATGCTAATCCAAAGGCTGATTCACATTATATTATATATAAGGTAATAGGATTTACATAGCACAAGTTTTACATATCATTCTTGTAATTTAGTGAGGTTCATAGTACTATATGAATAACCATAATACCAATGAAATGGTGTCAAATGTTCCAGCTAGTAGCCACGGTTGTTCCAAATATTATTTTTATAGGGAATAAGAAAATGTCTCCTAGTCCACCCTGATTTAATATCTTACAAAATTTAAATTTGGTTTGTCGATGTCCACATGACTCACTTATAAATTAAATTGTAAACCATGGGTCACAGAAATAAAGCAAACATTACATTAATAGTTTTAAGGACAACGAGGTGTTTACTTTTTCTTTTTGTTTACCTTGTGTAACATTGTGTTTAATTTTCAATGTTTCCAATACGGTAACTGAAAGTAATTGCAATGTATTGATATATTTAGGTTGGTGATGATCTTCGTCAAGACATGCTGACGCTGCAGATGATACGCATCATGGACAACCTTTGGCTACAAAAAGGTCTGGATCTCAGGATGATACTGTTCGCTTGTCTAGCTACTGGACCCAAGAGAGGTGAGGAAGTGAACATACAAGATTGGTTTTAATTTTAGTATATCGTAGAACTGAAAAATAGGGTGGCTGTTTGGATGTGCAGTATGCTTGCTGAACTGTTGTTCGTTCTAACTAGGTCCTTGCCAGCTGCCATCCGGGTCAGGACTTCAATTAATTGATAACATTTCTATAATCAGCTTTAATTGTTACTTGATTTCTGTTTGACAAAGCTGGACATTGTATTGGTCTTTTATTTTAACATCTTGTAAATCAGAGTCCTAAAGTATGGAATCAATTCTTACTTAAGATTTCCTAAAGATCTGTGCAGCTTTTTAAGGGTATTTGTTCAACTTAGACCATTTGCAAAACTGTTACAAATTTATGAACTGCAAAAAAGGCTTATATAAAATATGAACATTCAATTAAAAACAATTGAAAATGTACAAAGATTCACATATGTTAAGACATTTGCATGTATTTAATATTAAATGTAAATAAGTATTAAATAGAGAATTCGAACATATTTGATGTTCTTTTGGTAAGAAGATAAACATTTACAAACTGGTTGCAGCTGCTCATCTTCATTGTTCTCATTAGGTATCATAGAGCTGATCACAGAGTCTGAAACCTTGAGGAAGATTCAAGTGAATTACGGTTTGACTGGCTCTTTCAAAGATCGACCAATCAAAGAATGGCTTCAGAAGCACAATCCTACAGAGTTGGAGTATAAAAGGGTAAAAAGCATGTTATTTCATTAGCTAAAGCCTTGTTAATTTTCATTTAATTACAAGTCTTCTAGGTACTTAATTGATAGAAAATTGGGTCTAGTTTGTTTCCATGTTTCTTAGTTTAAAGGGAAAAAGCTGATGCTTATATTATTGAAAAGAACTACAATGCAAAGGTTCATGGTTATAGAAACGAAGTCAGTGTCATGTCTATTCAATATGTGCAAGTTATGTGCATCTATATCGTAAATCTATGTTGTTGTTGTACATTATTTACGCTGAGGTTGTCGATTGTAGTCAAAACAAATTTCCATTTGTTTGGATCAATAAAGTTATCTTATCTTATCTTATCTTATAAAGATTATTATTATTATTATAAATGTGGCATTGTTTGTGAGAGTGGAAATATTGAAATATTTGTGTTTGTTATCTCTCAGCCTACATACAGAGTCAGGGAATTATACACTGAAGTAACAAATCTTTTAATTACATTGAAGTTTAACCCTTTTAAACCCCATCCACAGAATAAGAACATTGAAATGCTAAATACAAATTAAAAAAAAAAAACTTAATAAAAAACAACAAAGCTTATCTAAAGGGAAGGTATAATCATAAATTTATTAAAGTCTCATCTTGATCTGAGAATGTGTGTGGAAGAAGTAAATAATGCTCCTTTTAGCCTATCAGTCTCCACTAAATGATGTAGCCACAAAAGTCTAGTTGAAGCTGTTGAGAGATACCATCTTTAGTTATAGTCTTCTTTACTTTGTACAGTAAGGACCTATATAGTTTTATACTTTTAATTATATGACTACACAAAACTTATATTCAGTAGAATTACTTTTGATGTAAATTGTGTTTTGGCTGTTGAAAACTTAACTCTAACTTTTGATTTTTCTGGTTGTGTGTGTGTTTTGGCTGTTGAAAACTTCACTCTGACTTTTGATTTTTCTGGTTGTGCGTGTGTTTAGGCTGTTGAAAACTTCACTCGTTCCTGCGCTGGCTACTGTGTTGCTACCTATGTGCTGGGAGTTTGTGACAGACACAATGACAATATCATGTTGAAGCAGTCAGGTCACATGTTCCACATTGACTTCAGCAAATTTTTAGGAGATGCTCAGATGTTTGGCAGCTTCAAGAGGTAATTAGATTAAAACCCCTCTGCCTCAATTCCAATAATGACAATGATTTTGTGCTTTCTAGATAATAAAAAAAAGCTTTTGGCTTTTCTTTCGCAGACATAAACAAAGGAGTTGTGTTTTACCCTCTTGATTGAGATAATTGCTTTTTTGTATTAGGTTAATTTGTATTTCTGGCCTGTAGACTATACAATGAACTACATAGCAGTTATACTGAATCCAAGGAATAAATAAGTTCTGCCAAATTAAGGTTAATGGTTTGGCTATGTACACATATATTTGATTTTATTGTTGAGCTATTGCATCACTTACAAAAAAGCAAAATCAAAAAGATATAGCTAATTTTAATTAAGGCCTAAAGAACCTTTCTGTTATAAGCTCTTGGCAAATAGGTTCACAGTTTAAATATTTAGTTTGCGAATTCATATTCTTTGGGATGCATTTCTTTATTAATTTCATTCAATATAAATCATATTCAGTACTTGACTTGAATAAAGTGGAAAAGTGATTGATCATTGCACTGACCTAAATATACAAACAAATGTATTTACCATTTTTCCTAATTATCATTAAATAATTGGTTGATAGCGGCTTGGAGAAATGTGCTAAAGATGTTCTCTCATTTTGAAGGTATCCCCCAGAGAGCCAGACTTGGACAGTTTTAATTTGTTTCGTCTGTCATTTAACATTAATAAAGAGACCTTGGTTCATTAGTTTATCTTGAGCTGTGACCAGAGTTTTTGAACTGGTTCCCTCTGTGTTTCTCTTTGGTCCTTGTTATTTATGTAAATAGAAAACAATGTAGAAGAGAGTTCCTACAAGCATTTATGGGGAGTATATAGTGCACTAGTTATTAAAGGCATATCTACTTATAAGCAATAAAAAGTTCTTTTGAATAATCCTTAGATTATACCAGTGAGTTATGTAAATTCATGTGTGTTTCAATACTTTCAAATGACCAGAGACAGGGTGCCCTTTGTTCTGACCTCTGACATGGGCTATGTCATCAATGATGGAGGCAAGCAAGGTCATAATTTCCAGCACTTTGTGGATTTGTGTTGTCAGGCTTTCAACATCCTGCGAAATCATGCTGATCTGTTTAGAAGTCTTTTTATACTGGTGAGTTGTTTGGGTAGAAGTAGAGTCATTTTTTATGTTTATCATAGCTGATACAGTCTCAACATAAAACCAGTAAAGACTGTAATGGATGCCTTACATTTTCTTCAACATGAATGCTAGAAATGATTGTTGAGTGTTTTTTTTTTGCACAGATGATCAGATCTGGGATACCAGGTGTCAATGAACGAGCTGTCCAGTATGTCCAGAATGCACTTCTTCCTGGACAAACAGATGCCCAGGCCACAGCTACATTTACTAGGTATGACATTGGGACATTCATTTTGACATTCAGTTGATAGTGAGTGGTGATAACATAGTGTTGTTTAAACATTGGCTCCTACTGTTAGCTTGTGTCCCATTTGTCAAAGTCTATTTCAATTTTCTCAATCCACCAACAAATACAATTTTATTAAGTGCCACCATAAATATAGTTTTGGATTTTGAGAAACCAGATTTGAACATGTGATGTGCTCACTTGCAAAATTTCAGTTCAAAACTATAATATAATAAAATACTACAGTTTGTCTTGAATTAATCATTACATTTGTTTGTGTGTTTTACAGGATGATTGAAGAAAGCATGAAGTCAATGTTTACACAATTCAACTTTTTTCTGCACAATCTGGCCCAGCTGAAATTTTCAAGTCATAATGAAGGAACTCTTTTATCTTTTGTGACCAAAGTGCACAGGTAGATAGTTCAAACTTTTTAACTGTATAGAGGATGTTTGGAAATAGTGATACATTTGGTTAGGTAACCCTTTCAGAAGGTTAATGAAGATGTCTTGTGGTCAGCACAATAACCCTTACTTCCAAAACATATGTCAGGTATCCATGGGTAGACGTGGGGGTGCTCTAATAATCCCAATCTTTGAAATTCCAGTCTTCACTGAGTTTTGAACTCTGGATTCCTGAGGTTTGGAAGCTAAGGGCTTTACCACTTAGCCCAGATTCACCTTTGATAAATTTGATAAAGACACACATCTTGAATCCTGACTGACACAATATGCTTGTAAAGTTGTAAGTTGCCAGATTGCTTCTTTCAGTTCAGCTCTAAGGCTCATCTGTGTCATGGAGTTAGATATTATATATCACAGTTAAAAACAGTTGTAAAGTAATTCAGTAACAGGAGGAGAAGATGTAGACAATTGAAGAGTCTAGCCATGACTTAAAATGTTCACTGAATAATATCGTTACTTAAAGACTTGATTTATTTCCCATGTAGCAAAGACACAGATGGCAGGATTACAAATGTTGTCATGCACAGCTACCAGAAGAGATATACTCCAGATAAACATTATGTAAGTGTAGTTGTATTAGATGAACACCTAGAGATAAATAGTTTGAATTTAACAATATTTAAAACTTCATATCTTGGGATTTTTAAGATGGAGGAAAATGACAGATTGAATAAAAAAAAAACATGGATCAATATATATACCTTAACAAAACTGCTTTATAATTAAAAATAAATGTAATAATATCTTAATTACATTTTTTAACCAAACCAAACCACACTCTGAGTGAAAGATAAAGTGAAGGGACAGGCTTCAAAACTTTTGTTTGTTTTATGTTTCGGGTGTTCCTTCAGATTTTCAATTACATCCTAGCTCAAACTTCCCCAGGATGATTGGGGGGGGGGGGGGGAAGGCAGCAGGCAGGTTCAAACCCATGACCATTGTGATGACTAAACTACAGTCCAGAGCACACAACATGGCAGGCAGCTAAAACTCTGATGTATTAGCATTCCAGAGTGTTTAACTTCATGTCTATTCTGACTTAAGGAAACACTTATTGCATTACTAACATTTGAATAAAAAAAAAGAGATTTGTTTTAATGTTTTTGTGAATAGTTCTTAAATAAACTGATTTGGCTTGCACTAATTATCTCTGTAGATCTTCATCCTGCTGATTGAGAGAGAGAACCAGAAAGTGCCAATGTATATATTTCGTCACTTCTCTGAGTTTGTTGAATTCAGAGATAAACTCAATGAAATGTTTCCACTGGTCACATGGCCAAATTTTTCTACAAGGTGAAATTCAAAATCTATTACATTTTATTTTTTCTTAATTGCCAGTTAAGTCTTTGTTGTTTTTTTTTTCCTCATTCATATGAAACTCAAATGTAGCTAGCCAAGACACCATGCTTGTCTCAAATAGTTTTGTAGATAGCCCAATACATTTCAAAACTATAAAAGTAGAGTACCAAAGTATCTACCAAACTATATACCAGAACATACACCACAATATGTACCACACCATGCACCATACTTTGAACCATAATATTTATCAGATTTTCTTTGTGTTTAAAAAGACATACTTTAATAAGCGTATAAAAATGTTTCAAAAAAAAAAACAAAGCAACTAATGTCAATTAAGTGACAATAAGTCTTCAAGAGCCTCTACATTTTGTAGAATTCTATTTTTCCTTTTTTTCTATAATGCTTTTTAATGTAGGACAGCTAGACACACTAATAAATAAATTTACTTTGACAAGTTAAAATTTTTATTAATCTGGTAATTTAATTTCTTGAAGGCTTGTGATTGGACGAAGCAATATAAGACCAGTTGCAGAAAGTAGAAAAACAGAAATTGTTAGCTTTATTAAGTATCTTCGTTCTTTGTCAGCCGAAATTTCAGAAGTAAGTAAAGAAAGGAGCACTAATTTATTTGTTTACCATCATTATGTTTGCATTGTTTTAACATTCTTGCTTGTGAAGGAAAAGAAATCTTTCTCTTGCTGCTTCTGTATTTGTCATTCAATTAAAAATCATCAGTACATTGAAGTTAAAATGTTAAAAACGTTTTTTAAACCTTTTCTCATAAACCTAATCAGTTTACTAAACTGTTAGAAATATTTCACTACTCTTCATTTTCTCCTGATGTTCAACACTTTTTTTTCATCTGTCAGTGTGATCTGGTATACACATTCTTCCATCCCATGTTACGAGATGAGCAGGAAGCAGAGAAAAATAAACAAGTTACGAAACTCAGGGGTAGGTAGAGACAAATTACTAGATCAAAAATGATAGTAAACATAAATATGCTATCATAACTTAGTAATTAGTTTAAAATGTGCATCTTGGGAATTCATTCAGACATTTATTTGCCTTACCAATCTTGTTTGAATTTTTTTTTTAAATGTCAGAACCAAATGTACAACAATTAAACAATGCTGGTAACACTGGAATCAAAGGGGAGATAAAACTGTCCATCCAGTACAAACGAGATGCTCTTCAAGTCATGATCATGCATGTCCGAGGACTGGTTTGTCATTGACATTTTTTTAAAAATAGGCTTATAGTTCTAGATATAAAATTACTGTTTAATGCTAAAAAGTTTGTAAGATCTCCATATTTTTTAGCATTTTTTCTAGTACTGGTCATTTAAAATGGGCTAAAGATAACTCTTGGTGTCCACAGTCTGAGGCCTCAGAGCTACCCAGCCCTTATGTCAAGACCTACTTACTTCCTGACCCTGAGAAACAGACCAAACTGAAGACTAAAGTGGTGAAAAACACCACCTGCCCAACTTTTAATGAACTGGTAGGTGCACCCATCAACTGTCTTTTATCTTTGTAAGGATCTGAATCTCTCTCAAACAATCTTCTCTCTGCCCCTAGAGGATGCTGTGACAGTTCATGTGAACAAATCCCTCCACTCTTCCCTGTCAGTGACTGTTGTTAGAATATCAAGTCCAGTCCATTCTTTTACATCGTCCAGCCAGCTTTGACGACCTTTTCAATGTGCTCCCTCCACTGTACTTGAAGGATGAAGTGACTCATGTCTTATAATATGATCAAACTCAGCTTTCTTCTCTTTATTGAGGAATTCCTCCTTTTTGCCAGCCAGAGTGTGGCATATAACAATACACAAACTCATTTGTCTTCTTTTCCTGTTATCTCATCTGATACTCAGCATTTTTCTGTAGCATTTACTCTCAAAGTCTTGGATCCTTCTTCAGCCTCAGCCTTAAGTGACCAAAATACAAAATGAAACATTTGCTTTAGGACATTTCATTTTTAGGATCAATTCAATAAATCAATGTTATTTCTTACAAGAAAGCTGTCACCTTGTTAAATAAATTTAATGAGACTGTTTATGATAACTGAAGTTTCCTTTGAAGATCCAGTAGTCCGATGAGGCAGTGATGTGTATGGGAAAGGTTCTATGCTTCTATTGATGCATTTTTTGTTCAACAAATGTCTGGTAGCCATTAGAGGACATCCTTATCACCCCAGATAAATAAGCTCAGTCTACACCAGAATGTGAACTCAATACCTTTGGTTCAAAGACAAAATCTTAACGCGACAGCACTATCTTTGGTTGTTCATTATATCTCTTAAGATAAATATTTGACAAATGAGTTTCATAAACAAAATATTTTGACTGTATCTTACATTTTACATTGTGCATTCCGTTCCCAGCTGCAGTACCAACTCACAGAGCGTGAGATCCGAACTAAGATCCTCCAGGTGACGGTGTGGGACAGCGCTGTGTTGAAGGAGAACAACTTTCTGGGTGCTGTCTACGTCAGACTGAGAGACTTGGACTTGGTCAAAGACAACACCTTCTGGCACAAACTGGGCAGGATTCAGATGCCTAATTTTACATGACGTCTGCAAATCTGAACAATGTTGGTCACTTAATTATACTCACAAATTGTGTTTGTAATTGTCTTTTATTGTAGCTTGCACAAACCACAATGGACACACACACAACCACAATGGACATACACAACCACACTTTCGAGAAAACCAGGAAAAATCCTCATGGTTTTCAGATACTATTATATATTTATATTGCACAATGTTCATGAAAAACAACACCAGTAATCACATTAAAAAAAAAATTAAAGATAATAATTTATATAATTCATTCTTGTAATACTCAAATTATACACATTAAAAAAATGATTAATTTTTTGATGCTACGAATATTTAAAAATATCCAAACTCTGGGTCCATCTTCACAAAAAAAGTAATTTTTCTGTCCTAAACCTTTGTTCTTTTGAAATTCCTGGCCATTTATTCTAATTCTTATTGACTGAACAATTGATATATGACACCAATCTAAGACATTTAATTATAGCAAATAGAATGTTAATTATTGTGAACTGGGATCTCTGATGTTGATGGTTAAACCACATAGAATGGTTTCTCTTGTAATTATAAAACTCAAAACAGGTAAGGGGCTGAGCAATAAAATTACTTGTTGACAAAAATATGAAATCAAATAAGAATGCTACCAACTTGAATGACCAACTTAAATTCTGATTCTTCAAGTATTTTCACATGTATATGCTATATTTTTATCTTTGTATTTATTTAGTTTGCCCCCCCCCCCATATACACAAATCTATGGCCCAGTACTACAGTTAAAAAACAAAACCTGCAACATGTTTACCCTTGTTATAGGTCAGTGCAATAATTGCTTTGAGTTGCAGTAATGTCTGGATTGTTTCTTCCTGTTTTGTTTTGTAGATTGCCTCATCTCTCGCTAGTGCCAAATATATGTCTCTGTCACTTACAGAATAGCTACCATGCCCTTTGTATTTATTATGTTTCATGCCTTCCTTTCATTTCTGTGATATAACATTTCACTATTTTTTATACTTCAGTCTGTGTTTCAGTTTCACTACCTTTACATCAACAAAGTTTGTTTCATTATTTATTTTCTATGGATTCATATTTTTAAAATGTAACCTTCAATCTAAAGTTTCATTTTTAAATTATTTTTTGTAGTAATCACTTTTAGCCAGATTATATACTGCAAAATTGAATGCTGCCAAAGTTGCCTGGTTGCACAATGATTATCTATTGCCAGAGTGCATTGCAATCATCTTTTTGTGTCTAATGTAACAGTTAAAGAAATAAATACTGGTATCTTTGTATCTTGCATTAGCTCTAAATACCATGAAGGGAAGACTAAAAAGCATTGAAATCTATATATTTAAATGTATGTGTATATAAGGCTTGTCTTCAAGAGGGCTGCTGTACTTCATGTGGCTATGGCCACTGTCAAACAGAGCGTTGAATGTTGTAATATGTAGAGCATAGAAATACAACTATTTATACATTTCATTGAAAATGTCTGTTGATGTTATTTAAAACCACCAGCCTATGCTTGGTATGCTATTTGGGTTATTGTTAGATTTTTGTTTTGAAATTGCATTGGAACTGTTGGATTCTGTTCAAGCATATACACTACTGTGTTGTTAATTCTATGAAGTCTGTATGAAAGACAAAAGTTATTTCAATCTAGAAATCATTGTGTGATGTCCACTCCTGGTGTTTATCATAGATATGATGTTAATGTATGTAACCATAATGTATGACCCTTATTTTTATGATTGTAAAATGACCAAACAAGCCTTTGTCCATCAGCTTGCCCACATGTTTAGATCATCTGAGGAGAAATGACTTGGAGCAAACTTTATTTATAACTTAGAAATGTTTCTCTAAAAATGTTTTTTTTAACAATATTAGTTCCTATATCCTATAATTTATATTGACCATTCATATTGACTATTCATATTGACCATTCATATTGACTATTCATATTGACCATTCATATAGACCATTCATATTGACTATTCATATAGACCATTCATATTGACTATTCATATTGTTTACCTTGATGACAGCATTCTTGTATTCATATACACTCTTATTTATCTTTGTTTTTATCTATGTATTGCTGTGCAGTAGAGGGTTTTTGTTGTTCTATTCAGTGCAAACTTTTGTTTCTTAGTTGTAATTTATTGTATTTTTTTTTGTATTTTGAAGTTAAAGGGGGCTTCCAATTTTTTTCTTCAGTTCTACAGTGGCTAGGGAGTTTTTTATGTTTTTTTTTTGTTTTTTTTTACTAATATATATATTAGCAGCATAATATATGACTGTTTTCAAGACACCTTTAGCTTTTTATGTGTTTCTGATATGGTCAGACCTTGTTATGAAAAGAAATCATTGAACAGATTGGATTATGAATGTTTTAATTACTAATGTGAACCAGACTCTTAGATTAAGCTGGGCTTAAAGTAGATATAGAAGAGATGTTTAATAAAAAAAGAGATCTGACTTATTCAAAAGTTTCCCTTTCAGACCTTGTCATCTTTGTTGCAGATGTAAAGATCTTCTCTTTCTGTGGCCCACAGTTAAGGAGCGTGTCATGTGACTGTCTTAGTTTTCACAACTAATGTCAAGTACCCATTAGAGTTAAGTAGACCCAGGGGTGCCCTAAAAATCCAGAAATTCAAAATCCCAGTCTTCACTTGGATTGAAACTCTTGAAGCCCTTTAGCATTCAGCCACAACTTATTCTATTCTTCTACATATAGTTAATGGTCTTGACATTGGAATCCTAACTTGGCTGCCATTTCTCATTTTGTATATTTGAGAAAAATATTCAATATAAAGAAGCACTTCACAGCAACTGCACATTTTGGTGTCACTTTACAAACTATTCCTTGGAGGAAAGTGGCCTCTTTTGTATGTCTTCTAGGTCCATGACTTGCTCACAGAAGACTGGTGGTTGAAATGGTAGACCCAGTCTGCCACTTGCTACAGTGGTAACATTGTACTTGATTTGTAACTCTTTGTTACTACCACTACAGTATGAATCATTTCTGTTTGTTTCCTTCAGAGTCTCATTTGAACTCTTTCAATTCTATTTTTGTATTGCATGTCTGGCTGTTTAGCTTTTCACTACAATACTAAAGCCTTACTTTCCTATAGGAAATATGAAACATATATATATTATGCTGCATAATTGGGTGACATTATTGATCAATAGAATAGATAAATGTTTGTTATGTTATTGTATAAGTATTCACTGAACTATATTGATGTATACATTAAGTCATGTCATCAGGGAATGTTCATGCATATTTACCTCTGAGAGCTGAATATTTCCTCTGAGAGCTTAATATTTCTTAATCTGTTTCAGCACTTGCTTAATTTTTTTCTTTTAAATAAAACCTGCATTAATTAGAATCAAAGAACAAAGCCGGTAATAAAACCTTTCTAATGATTAACCTTTTGGTTAACTGAATGTTAGAAGTTTTCCGGATACATCATTTTTATTCATAACTTTATATAACTGGAAACCTATGAAGAACAGAATTGATCAATACTCAATGATCAATTCTTTTTTCATTATTTAAAACAAACAAAAAAGTCTTTTGAAAATTTAGCAAAAAACAATGTTTCATATTGCATTAAAATTTATATCTTTGAATTTCTTGTGGCTCATATATGAACACCTAGCTTAATTTGATGTAGACAGCTGCCATACTTTGGCCAGTGGCCCTTTGGCATAACAAATGTATTTGAAATGCAGTCTTATGTTGGCTGTGAAAGTCAAAGGTTCAGAGTTCCATACAAAGTGATAAGTACTTTAAATGGAACTCTCATTATCTGAAGTGTACGATACCTAAAACAAACTCTTTAGTTTAAATATATTATGATACTTCAGTGTCTTGGAATTCTGGTATTTATTTATTCGTGTTTACAATAAGATGCTTTATGCTTTGACAACTTTTGTTTACAATACATTGCCAACTCTAAATGTTATTGTTTTTGTTTTTAACTGTTCAGCAGATATTTTGTAAAATTAAATCTCTTGACTTCATAGAGAACTGAACAGATCATGCTATTAGTACATTGTCTATTTCTTTTTTTTTTTTTTAAATTTCAAATGAAACATGTTGCTTCTATTGTTCTTTTGTTGACTGGTCAAAGATTTCTAATTAGATGGAAATGTAACTTTGTTCACAAACTGTTGATTTATATGGCTTTCAATAGCACTAATTAACCTTTCACCTTATATAGTCATTTTTGTTTGTTTAATTGCTAAATCTAATTTGTATCAAAGTCGTGATTTTAATTGACACTTTTCAACTTTTCTGGGCTCACCATTGTGCTCCAGATAGAGTCCTACTCTGTAAGTAGCATGTTTGAAATACAGACCTAATTACTCATGCTAAAATCACAAGTCTCGTTTTTTTTTTTTTTTTGGTGATGCAAGTATTTAAATTTTTTGTTTTTTTCTAGCATTACTAAATCTTAATACCTGAGAACAATGCTAACCCTGAAACCTAGCCAAAACTAGAATTGTGTTGACATAACAAAATGTCAGGCTTATGTTTTCTAACACTTTAACTTCAGCTTGTATATTGGTTTGAAATGTTGAGACATGCATCTAGAAACTCTCTACCCAAACATCAGGAAGTGAAAGTTTTCCCCCCAGTCCATTAGAATTAATTGAACTTTTCCTCAAGTTGTAAGACAAACTTCAGAAACTGTGGACTCAAATAATGCACAAGTCTGCTAATGCATCTAGCACTAACCAGTGTTGACAAACTTTATTATAACGTAAAACTCTTGAAGGGTTATAACAAGACAAGTGACAGGTTCTGGTCACATTACAACTGCTGCTGTTAATATTGTTAACTTTGTACCAACAAAATATAATTTTCATTTGTTATGTACAGCCTTCAAATATTTTTTTCCTAGTAAAATAAACAGAATACTTCTACAGCTTGCTCAAGGTCTGAACTACATTTTCTTTTTTCTTGGTAACATGAAGTGCATTGCGCACCACTGCAGGCTTTTTTGGAGAGCAGATTTGAGCCTATTAAGACCTCACTAAATTGACTTTGGTGATGATTGAAAATAACTTCTATTTTTTTTGTAAAATACATTACCATATTTATAGTGTGAAAGCTAGTGGCCAAGTCGTCTGCAAGGAGACTTTATAGATGAATAGACGCTCCATGTAATAAAGTGTATTCTAGTTTTGAAAGCAGTACACAATTCTAGATCTATACTAAATATAGGAACCCAAAGTCTGGTACAATCTTTCATTCCACCTTATTCTACACAGTCTGTAGCACTGGATATGTTATTTAAAAGTCAAACTCAAGAAAACTTGAACAGAGTAACAGAGGGTGAGTTATAGTGAATAACATATATTCGGTTTACTGGTTTATCTATTTATGAGACAGTTTTATCTCGACTTGAATCGTTATTTTCTGCCTAATGGTATCTGCATAAAAAAAAAATCTAGATTGGACGTTTTCTGGTTGACTTGTTTCGCTATCAATAAGTTTAACTTTTTAGATTATCTTTAGCACACAGTCATACAATCCTGAACATGATCTGATCAAATGTTGGAAACACGAGGGAACAACTTGGTAAAAAAAAAACGTTTTGTTTTGTTTCAAAAGTTGACTCACGTCATGAGAAGTAATACGTCTTAGCTCAAACGTCCTGCATGGGAGGCGAAGGGCGGGATTGAAACTTTTCAGTAGCGCGTTGATCTGAAGTGCAGGTCAATGGACATGGAACTGTTGCGTTGATTTGAAGTTAAGTATTTAATTTCCGCGAACTATTGTGTAGATCTGAGACTACAAGAGACATTTCCGTCAGTGCTACAGACATGTCATCTGTTATTTGACTTTAACGGCAGGGCTGCTGTAACCAAATCCCTCCACTTTTCAGCAGCTGTTCTTCGAAGGATATCAAGGGAGAGAAGCCGGTCCATTCTCTTACGTTGTCCAGACAGCTTTGCTTAAGACAACACTTTCTTCGTGCTCCTCCATTGTACATTGAAGAATGACTTTTGACAATGAGTCATGCCTTACTATATCTTATATGTAAAGTCTTGCTATGGCTATTTGCACCCTGACATGACGCAGTGTACAGGGGAACACGAGACGATATATGCATTAGGAGTAGATCAATGGTTTTGGAAAAAGTTTGTGTCCAACCAAGTAAAACAAGAGTCTAAACTCATTAATGAAATAAAAAAAGGACGACTTTATTTCACCATGACACAGACCAGGGCAGTAGCCACTGTCGCCCACTGTGGACTCAGGACAAACGCAGGATATTAAACGATTTAATTCATCTTACTTGACCGTTTAGTAGGTCAATTGAAATAGACATGAACAAATGAAGAAAGACAGCTCATGTAATTATTTTTTTTTTATGAAAGTGGCATTACGCTTGTCTCCCTTTCAGAAACAAATAATATGCAAAGCCGACTTTCTTCTAGTCAATGTTTTATTTTACTTCTACATTTTGTTTTCTTCTTAAAATTATCTTTTGCATTGACTTTTGATATGAAACTGTTATTTTCAAGCGCTCTGTCCCAATCCTTACTCCCCTCCCTTGCTTTCTGAAACGGCAACAGCAATGATGAAGGTGTTGAGAAAGACTTTCCAATCCTTGGGCCCTATCTCCGTGGGGAAAAGGAAGGGAGACAACCAAGTTAATGTTGTACACGATCAAGAACCGCAATCTAATAGCCGATAGCTCAATGTATCTGACAAGCTCTCATGTACGAGTTGCATCCCTTGAGAGTTCAATGCTCTCGTTCTTTCTCCCACCCCTCCCCGCTTTAATACATCCTTCATCCAGTCAAACCTTTTTTTCTATGTGGACAAGAAATACACTAACCAACTATCTTAATTTTACACGCAACAAAATAGTAAAAGGTTTTGTTAATATAATAATGTTATATCTCGAAAAATATACACTACACACCTATTATTTCTGAATTTGTACTTTCGGGGAATACTTCGCAATTTCGTAAACTTTAGAACATATTGCTTAATTTTTTGGTATTGAATATTTCCATCTTGTTTAAACAAAAAAAAAACCTTCCTTTTTTTAGCATTATTATTATTTATTTTTTTTTTTTTGAAAGTAGGGCAGATGATGCTAAGGTCATCTGTTTCCTTGGCCAACGGTTAACGAGCAAGATGTCATATGGCCAGCACAACGACCAACCGCCTTACTTTCCCCAAATTGTCAGGTACACTTTAGAGCTGGGTAGACTGAGGGGCGCTCTAAAAAATCCCGAAATTCAAAATCCCAGTCTTCACCGAATCCAGGTACGGAACCACGCAGCCACTGCCCCCCGAAAAAAAAATAGTCATCCACGGCGGGATTCGAACCCGCGACCTCTGGATTAGAATTCCAGCGCGCTATCCCCTGCGCTACGCGGACGGCTTACAAAATGTAAAATACAGACATATAGCGCCTACAAAAACGACCCTGAATGTATGGTTCCTTGAAGAACATAGCTTCTTGATATCAGGTACGATATAGGTCAGGTGAGTCCTACTACCTAGTGTGGAGATAGACCTGTTGTTATACTTTTTTTTTTACAATGCAATATGAAAATCCTGTTTCGCACTAATAGAATCTAGAAAAGGGAAATAAAATAACGATTGATTGTTTTGAAATATTGTGGTACTCCTCTGGTAAACTCGACCTTTACATCTCTTTCTCAAATCGAATTCACTCATTAAATCAACCATACACTGACAGTCTTTGTTCGATATTTTGTAGGAAACCACGACGCAAGCAATGCTTGTTCTAAATACAGAGTGCATTCTATTTCAGTTCAAATTGATATTATACAATTATTTTAATTTAACGAGATGAATTAATAAAATCAATTGGTATTTTCTGGGCATGATTTATTAGGAAATGATTCCTGTGTTGATCTGCTATTCTGGCCTCGTGGAATACAGTTTGAGAAACACTGATCTAAACGAAACCACATTGAAAGATTTATAACGACACAGCGATCCAATCGGATTACAATGACAAACCATACATTTCTTTGAGTGGCCAGAAAAGAGGTTGATTACATTTCTTTTGATATGGAGTAACTTCTCTATAAATGTAGGCTTCAATAATTGATGAACTACAATGCACAGGTGCTAGTACATTCCTTGAGTCATTCGCACTAGGACTTCGACGTTCTGTCCTACACTAGGACCTTGACGTTCTGTCCTACACTAGGACCTTCACGTTTGTCCTACACTAGGAGAAGTATACCCGCTTAACCCTAACCCTATCTCCCTACATATTTCTAGGGTGGGTCACATGTTCAAGACTCTACTAAGATCCTGAAAACTTTGATGTTTCCCAGAAAGCAAAGTCAGAGCCAAAAGTACAAGAAGCAAAAACAAAACTATTTCCTGAGAGAGCGTGCAGTGTTTTAGCTTCTACTATCCAACTTAATAACAGGCTCTGTATGAGGACAAGGTTGGGAGATTTCTGACTTAATCCTCACGGAGTTTCAAATTGTTGGCAATAATAGCAGCACAATTACTGGCTCTAGGGGGGAACATTTATTTGAGAAAAGAAATCAATTTTGTATTTTGTTTTTGTGCACACAATACTATTTTGAAAGTTAAATTTCAACACATTTTGTTACAATGTCATGTTTATCTCTCTCTTACTCTCATCTCTCTCTCTCTCTCTCTCTATCTGTCTGTATCTTTGTCACTTTTCAAAGCGTTATATTTTCATCTGTCAAATCTGATGCTATTGTCTGTCATGAAAAAGCGTAACCTATGTGTGATTTTTTTTAAATTAAGAAAAAAAAAACAACGCAATTCTCCTACGATATCCCCCCCCTCTTCCCCCACCGCTCCACAAGTGACTGGACGGTAGCGCACTGAGAGCCTATTTATTATTGTTATTATTATTACAAATAAATTACATGATTGAGTAAAATAATCGATGCAATTTCACTCAACGTTAAGTTTCTTTTTTAAAAGTATTCACACATTTTACTTACCCCAGTATCAATTTCAAATTATAAGAACACATAGGAGTAATGGACTGAAGTACCTTAAAGTAGAAAGGTATCTAGTATGCCCGTGCGATAAACTGTAATTGTAATTGTATGTAAGTCAAATCCTGTTAGAGGTCTTCCCTCATTATAACCACCAACTGGTAATAAAGACTATAATCAGGAGAAATATATCTACTTATTGTAATAGTTTTATAAAAGGTATCTATGTTGTTCATTAATGAATACCGATTTTTCCTGGTTCACGTTTTTCTGGCATTTTTTAAAAATAACATACACTAATTTTAGTATTGGAAATTTCCATATTTCCATACATGGAGGCTATTCAAATTGAGCTTATGGTTCTGGTGTTTCCGGTGTTTACAATAGTATTGTAGAATCCATTTTCACAAAGAAAATGTTTGCTGCAGCTTTTACATTTTTTAAAATCCTTTTTTTTTCTTAGTGTACCAGTACAGGTATATCGTTTCTTCTGCTATTTTTTAAATAATTTTTTTTAATAGGCGCAAATATTTCAACTAGTAATTGGCGTATTATTGCTTCATGTAATTATTTGTATGTCATTTTATGTCAGTTCAACAAGAGCTCAGTCTATACCCTTACTGGTGCCACAAAGGTTTCATAAAGGCTTCATCTGCGCCTAACTGATCCCAGACCAAAAGGGCCACATGTGTTTAGCCTCTCAATGTTTACCCCGTACTTGGCCTATGAGATCAGGGCTTCATCTGGGCCCCCTAACTCATCCATAAGAACGTCCGTTTGGGCAATCATTTATCATCCAAATGGGGCCCTTGTGTTTAGCCCTTTTAGGCTCCTCAATGTTCGTCCATAACTAGCACCAATAAGACTTTATCTGGGCCCTCTGATTTTATTAATTCCCCTACCCCATAGTAACTTTGGCCTTGTTGGATCCTCTTACTGGCCCCACAAGGGTTTCTCAATGTTGTTTTTTTCTGGACCCCAAACTGAGCCCAATGTCAGCCCTAAGGGACCCCGTTTGGGCATTTTGTTCATCCCCCGAATGGCCCCCATGTGATTACTATGGGTTGGCCTAGCAGGGACCCTTACCGAGCCCAAATCTTTGCTACAAGTGAAAAAAAGCTGGATACGTCCATGTTGTGATGATTTGTCTGTCAATGATTTGATGTTCTGTATAGCGTCACATGCTGGGGATTCATATTATTATTGACTTGATACTTCATATGAATGAAGACAAAACTATTTCAGCACTTTTTCAACAAACTTTAATACAGCTTCTACTTTCTCGAACAAACAGTTCTTCAATCTTTACTTCAATCTATATATATATAATCCTCAAAGTAAAAGGTCAAACGAGAAAGCAACAAGTAAATGGGAAGATCCCATGGCGCAGCACGGTATGCATCCCAATCCGCACTATTTTCATTCAAAAAATAGCATAGACATAAATAAATATTGACTAGAAAAAGGAAGTGCCTTCGTGTAACTTGAGAACATGTATATATATCTACTATTGAATTCGGATTTCCTAATTATGAAAAATTAAAAATTGCATGATCTTCAGTCTTAGTAACACAATTTATAGACATAAAATAAAGTACACACAATTGCAATGCATAAAAATTTTAGTTTAATAAAACTCTTATGAATTTGTGTAGTGAATGGAAGGGAGGTTAAAAAAGTGGAAGCCGGAAGAGATTATATTGTGTCGTAAGACTTTTGAAACTAGATCGACAATACACAGATAGAGTCTACTCTCAGGTTTGACTTTAGAAGTACTTTAATTAATATCACAAATAAGTTTGCTTTTACTTTCCAAAAGATTTTAATAATTTCCGGAGATTTTAAGGACTTTTTCGTAGGCCTATATTTAATAACATTTCAGGAGATTTCCAGGGGCTCCTGGTAAATCAAGAGGCCGCGGGAGCCGGGAGATCTATAATATGTTATAAAATGGTTCAATTTAATAATCTATACACCTGAAAATAAGCACGGGTCCAAAGAAAGTGCGGGACTCACTGCGGTCGCATATGTTGCAGTGCCTAAGGCCTGGCCCGAAAAATAGCGGCGTATGCTATGCCGCCGGTCGACTAGTATAAAATAAAACTTCACTTATATAAATAACTTCTTAATAATAGACTTGTACTATTATTTCTTTATAAAGAGAAAATTGAACTATGGACAATCGCTACATAAAACTACTACTATGCGAGGACTATTGCTCTTCAAATACCGTTACTGTGCGAGGACCTCGACTAACTCCTTTTCCCTTAATTTATAGTTTTTCAAATCGTATCTTCCAGAAGCATAGAACCTTGTCTGATAACTATTTTAGTAGCTTTGACCTTCTGGAAGATGACGTGTGTAATTTTTTCCCTTAACCCCTTTCTCTGATTGGCTATTTAAATTAACTTGTCTAAGCTGGACAGCGCACTGATTTGACCTGGCTACTACAACTATCGAAAAGGTCAAACTAAACTCGTTACACATATGTCAAGTGCTTAATTTTTAGTTTACCCCCTCCAGGGGGCTTAGAGGTTAACCCTCCCCCCCCCCCTTTTCAATAAAAATAGAATGAGCGTAACCAAAAGGGGGCGGGTGAGTTTACCCACCCTCCAGAGGATTTGAGTTAAAAACCCTCCTCTTCAATATTAAAAAAAAAACTTAAACTACAATCATCGAATTCCATGCGCGTTTAAAACTCCTCTGCAATAAAAAGCTAAATGTGAATTACTTTCTCTAAATTCCATGAATGTAGCCAAGCAGGGGCGGCCTGAGCAGTGCGCGGAGCCCTGGGCGAATGTCAAATGCGGGGCCTTGCGCTGTACCATGTCACACTAACGGGCTCGTCCGCCTCTAGCGCTGTAGGCCTTATTTTTGTTACAAAACATACTAGCTTACATAACATAACCTTAATGTAGAGGCCGATTTTTAGATTGTTTACTAAAATAAGTTGACGTTGTCTCTGTCACTAATAAAAAAGCAGAAACTGTAGTTCCCAAAAAATACAACTATAATTACTTAGCATACTGCAGATGACTTGTCACTCATGTTTCTGTCCACTCAGCTGAGAGCCTTTGGCAGAGACCAGACCATCGACGTTATGCCTGAAGTGGCGTGTAGTGGCAAGCCGCAAGGTTGCTATCAGATGCTCATCAGTCAGTCTTGATCGTAATGCTGTTTTGTTGAAAAAACTGCGCAAACGTACGTACTCCCAGACATCGCTAGAATTCTAGCAGCTGCGCAGAATAAGTTTGTAAACTTCTCTCTGGGGAGAAACTGGTAGAAATCTGGTACCCCAAAATCAGCGTATTTTTGCTTCAGAGCAGTGTTCCACTGCAGGTCCAGTAGTTCCATCTGGACTTCCTCTGGAACGTTTTTCACGTCAACTGCGAACGAGTGGCAACAAGGAAAAACTGTGGTTTGAGAGCGGTGAATTGCTGAAAGTGGTGTTCAAAATCTTCCAGTAGTCTTGAGAGGATGTCTACGTAGTCTTTCAGGCGCTGTGGTTCAACCGTTATTCTCTGTAAAGAAGAGAAATGAGCCAGGTTTTCATCTGCCAGCTGAGTGGCTCACAAAGTCAGCTTGCATCTGATGCTGTCAAACATCATGGTAATCAGCTGTGTCCTGTAGTTATGAATAGAGTGCATTGAGATGTTGCGTGAAAGTTCCCCTTTCAGACCTTGTGGTCTATAGGGCAGATGATATAAAGGTCATCTGATTCTGTGGCCTACGGTTAACGAGGCTGTCATGTGACCAGCACAACGACCAACCGCCTTTACTTTTCCCCAACTAATGTCCGGTACCCATTAGAGCTGGGTGGACTCAGAGGCGCCCAAGGATCCCGAAATAAAAATCCCAGTCTTCACCAGGATTCGAACCCGGGACCCCCGGTGCAGAAGCCAAGCGCTTTACCGCTCAGCCACCGCGCGTGATGTCAGTAAGAAAAACAAGATCCGACAAAAACATTGAGTCACTGAGCTGAGGTATGTCTCTGTCTTACATTGTCATGATCAATGCTATTTTCCAGTCTCAAAAAATCTCTGCAGCACTTTTCCTCGACTCAACCATATGACTTCTGTATGATACAGCAACTCTCCTATTCCGTTTCTAAATCAGCTAAAAATGACATAAACTGTCTGTGGTTGAGACCCCGTGCACGTATGAAGTTCATCGTCTTCACGACAACTTTTCCCACAGAGTGCTTCTTGGTGCAGAATGCAGTGTATGTCTGCAAAAGGTCCCGCCAAGCAGAGCTGATTCCGTTTCTCTATCATAAATCCAACAACACCAACCTACTCTGAACACATTGCTGGTGCACAGTCCGTAGCTACTGAAACAAGTTTTTCCCACGGTAGCCCACACCTGTCAATAGAAGCTTCCAGTTCTTGAAACATGTCGCGCACGTTGTGCAGTTGTAAATCATTTCACGGCTTATATATGGTCATTGTAAATTTTATCTAATGTTTTTGAATTCGCGGTCGCAGCCGCGGGCCACACAAAATAGTTTCGCGGGCCGCAAAAAATAGTTTCGAGGGCGACATTCGGCCCACGTGTTTGAGACCCCCGCTCTAATAGCTTAGGGCCTTTTCAACCCCGAGCAAGTAACGCTTTAACATAAAGAAACAAACAAACAAACAAACCTTGACCTTGAATCTTCTCGCTAAATCGTATGATAAATTGAGTGAAGTTTAAATTTAGATTGATGTGGTCCATCCCCTCTCTCCTTCTCTTTCTCTCTCTCTCTCTCTCTCTCTCTCTCTTTCTCTTAACGATTCAGTTTAAGCAACATGTAAAATTGAATTTAAAAAATTCTCGACATATTAGCTAGCCGTTAAGAAAAATACCGACCTATATAATTTATGCTTTGAACAAAAAGACACAACACATAAAAGAAATAAATTGGAGGAAAATGAAGAAGAATTAGATCCTGGCTTCGTGTAATTTAATTTGATCATTATAAATCAAAGAATACAGGAATGTAAATCTTTTTCTTTTGTTTAACACATTTAAAGTATCTGGGAAGTTGGGCGTTAAGGAGGCTGTATATGCGTGAGGATATGTATGCGTGTAAATATGCGTGTGTGTATAGTGACTGTATTGAGTCGAGTGTATGTGTGTAAAAAAAAAAAGTAAAGTGTCCCCTTCAGACCTTGCGATCTATGGGGCAGATGATGTTAAGGTCATCTGTTTCTTTGGCCAACGGTTAACGAGCAGGGTGTCATGTGGCCAGCACAACGACCAACCGCCTTTACTTTCCCCAACTAAAGTCAGGTACCCATTAGAGTTGGGTGGACTCAGGGGCGCCCTAAAATCCCGAAATTCAAAATCCCAGTCTTCACCGGGATTCGAACCCAGGACCCCAGGTTCGGAAGCCGAGCGCTTAACCATTCGACCACCGCGCCCCTTGAGTGTATGTGTGACTCGAAGGTATTTGAAGAGGGGAGTGGTAGACAGGAGGGTGAATACAATGTGGAAGTCTCTTGTAGAACTGAAAATCTGTGGCATTTTACGTCTCATGAGACGATCTTTTCCCCTTGCAAGCTCTTGTGTGACTAAAGAGGCCGATCCTTGATACAAAGCTGCAATCGCAGGTTGGGCATATGTAGTCACCAGACGCCGTTGCATTTTCACCATTCTTTCTGCTTCTGTTGTGTATGGCATCTGCAATCAAAGACCCCTCCTTTATGCTGAACTGAAAATAACAAATGGATAATTTAAAAGATAGATCAGGAAGCAAGAAGCGAGACAATATTATTAATTAAAAAGTTATTTTATAGAACTCGATTTATTTAAAAATTATATTTCCCGAAAATCTTGTTTGTCTTGAAGACTTTTTGGTGCCTCTCTGTGTGTGGCGCACTTCTACATGTGGCGCCCGTCCTGAAGCATTTCGTTGCACCACACTTCCACCCTCATCTCGCCACGCCTCTGTATTGTCTCACAACTTTTACCATGCTTTAGCTCATACGTCAACTTCCGGTCCTGTGATTACACTTAATAAGCAATTCACTTCTTCGGTCCTTCAGTATTAATACAATTCAATTCTTGACAATTCAATACTGAAGTCTCTATGTGACACAGTGTTTTAAAATTGAACGAAGAGGAAGTTGCAACATGTCTGTTTGGGCTGACAAGAAAGCACTTTAACAGCCTCCACGAAGCACTCTGTAAACAATAACACGTAGGCAACACAATTTTCATCCAATGAAACCACTCAAGTGAGTCGACGTCATAACTCAGTGCTTGTCAAGATCGGAGAAGGGAGAGGGAAGGGTGTTGAGGCCAAGTATCACAGTGTGAAACTAAAATGGTTTGGTAGATGCATTCCAACTGTCCTCCGCTTCTCTCCACATAAAGTACACCTGCTCTTGGGAATATTTAGCGAGTCCGGTGGAGCGCTCATCAGAAAATTTCGAAGCCAGACTTGTAAACAACAAACCTGGAAACTGTTTCATTCAGAATTTACCTAAACAGTATCGAGTAGCATAAGACTTGGCGACACTAACAATTTTAGGTTAAGATAACTACGCGTCACAGTTGTCACTGACATGTAAATAAGAAGCTTTGATACATTGGATTCTATTAGCTTCGAGTTTCTATACAGAAGAGTAAACAGTGTAAGGAAGATAATTATTCATGAAAATAAATTGTTCAGCTACTAGCACTTTGTGTATATTATGGTCCATTCAGTCCATAAAATTCAAACTTAATGTTCAGTCTACTTTTGTGAAACTATCGTAGAATTTGAATTATAATTACGACTTTTATTTGAAGAATAACATTATTGTGTTTCGTAAATATTTTTAACCTAATCAAGTATCTCCTACATACCATTGGACATTGGGTCATCACATTGAACGTCTAAATATATCAAAATGTACTCACCATCCAATTCCATTGTAACATGCAGATAGCGGAGAATTCTTAGCCCTTTCAACTATGTTCTCTATTATTTCTATTAGTTTGTTCTTAACGGAGGGAAAGACTAAAAGCAATCCACAGGGCAGAGACGTTTCGTTAGTTATGACCAGGCTCCACACTGTTCTGCATTGTTTTAAACTTAACAGACAACTTGCCTGGCTATGTTCTACGAAAATAAATGTTGTACTTTTTTTTTGTTTTACCATCGCCGTTGCTCACAAGCAATCACACACACACTCACACAAATGCACACACATACAATTTCATACATTGACTTGAAAGAGTCACAGTGGCCAAAATAAAAACCCAGTTCGACCTTTGCCCGCATGACCCCTCCCCCACCCTCCGCGATTCCATCGCGTATATGACTTGGCGCCATAACGCAATAAATCAAAAACTTCTCCGAAATTTCCAGTCGCCCCTCGCATCCCCCCCCCCATTCCGTTCTTAAAGTCCAGCTGGCTGTGCCCGAAGATAACTTGTTAGTTTCTTGAGAAGGAAGGAGCCATCAGGCTGATAAGCCTCAGGGGCATCAGGAAGTCCGCAATAATGTACTTTAAGGAGCCGCCCAGAACTTCATCGCCATAAACTGTTTTTAAACGCTCCTGGAGACCCGGAAGTAAATTAGAAAAGAGCTCATCCTTTTTTTTTTCTCTACCGCAGCGCCATTTTGAGCTCAAGAGATCGGAATGGGAAAATAGAAGGCATAAATGATGAATACATAAACCTGAACTTAACCGGTATATTACAGTATATATCATGAACATGCATTGAATATAACAATAACTTAACATAATATGAACATATACTGAACATAAGATGTATACAAGATGAACATAACATAGACATATACAGAGCATAAATTATATCTCCCTATCATATAAAATACAGACGTTACTGAAAAAAACAAAGCAGATGATAACGTCCTACCAGTCATGCAACTAGTCATGTATGTTAACAAATGACTTGAATTCTAAAATATATACTCTTTCTTAAACCTTTTTTCTCTTTATGTTTACGTTATATATATATATAATATATATATATATGCCCAGGCATTCATCTCATGGAAATGAGATGATCCATAGTCGCTTCGCGACTGACGGTGGCCATAGATTTAGATATATATATATATATATATATATATATATATATATATATAAAAGCACCCAGGTCTCAGAGACATACAATAGTGGGGCTTGTCTTCGAGTCCGAAGATTAGTGAAAAATGCAGCATTTCCCGTGGCTGCGCAGCTTGGTTGTATTCAAAACTTCCTACAGTTTAATTTGGCATTTTTTAAATTACAAGAACTAAACTTGAAGTGACCTGAACATTCTCAAAGTTTTCTGTATATTTTTTTAGCATCTTTTTTCTCTTTTTTTTGTGGTGATCGTATTGATCACTTCACTTACCTGGTCAGCACAGTGTCCAGCCTCGGGTCACTGTAAGGAGTAATACACAAGCATCTCTCTATTAATACACAACCATCTCTCTAAGTTCAACAGAGCTTTGGTCCCCTCCAGGTGAGATTATAGAGAATGGATCTTTTCACCTAACAACAACAACAAAATCAATGTTTCTAAAGCAGCGGTTGTCACCCCACTATTGTATGTCTTTGGGACCTGGATGCTCTAACAAAGACATTTAAGGCTCCTCGAACGCCTCATCAAATATGTCTTCGCTCCATAATGGAGCATACGCTAGCAAGACTACATTACAGATTGCCAGGTTCAAGTAGAAGCCAGTTTGGACAGCATAGAAACACTAATTATGACTCGGCTGATGGACTGCGATCTTCTTTGTAGAGTTTCAAGGAGAACGGCGTAATAGATGTGCCCCTGCCCGGTGAGCGATAGATCGACCCAGGCGCCATTTCGCCTTCATAGGTATAGAAGAAGGTGGCTAGCAGCAGATGGCTTCTGAAAGAGACAGTAGGACGGCTCTCACAAAAGCCGGCTCACATATTTGAGTCATTGTCGACGTCAGGTGCAGAAGACAAAAGAACAACTAGACCCCGGCGGACAACGTGTGTTTGCATCAGTTGCAGATAATTATACAAGGTCATATCTGGTTCGATTAGTCATTAGAAATGGGTAATCGATTAAAGCTACATATTATTTTTTTTTTCCGTAAAGGAAACCTCAGCTTTTTGGCTTTGGACGACATCAGTTGTCGAGATGTTTACATCATAGGGATCCTTGGGCTTTTGCCTCTTTTCTTTGCCTCTTTTTTTTGGGCTCTGCCTCTTTTTCCTATTTTGTTCTGCGTTTTGGATTTTCATTTCTTTCCTATTTTTATTCCATCAACAAAGTAAAACTTCTATAGTTCAGCTACATTATTTGATAGTAATGATAATAAAATAGTTTTAAAAGAAGGGTAAAGAGACAATTCAAAGACCTGTATACAAACACTTGAATATATGTACAAAGTGGACCGGA